>LTAE01009620.1:0-12574 GCA_001647135.1 Pontederia paniculata
ATATATATATTAAGTGTAAAAAGATTCTTAGTCGAGTAATTATTTGATTTTTATTTACTTATTAAAATAAATTAGAAATAAGATCAATAAGTGTTAATTTATTTAGTGATTTGAACTATTGAGATTTATCATGATTTAGATAGTCTTACTCAAAATTCAAATTTTTTTATCTATTTGATTTATGTACGATTTAAATGTTTTTCAATGTTATTTTTTGGTGTTATAGCATACACATATCATGATCCTTAAATTTATTGAAATCAAAAGATAGCAAATAGGCTACTGAGGATAAAAAAAATAAAAATTGAGGGATGTCCATGCTATGCCTATGCATTGAAGATTTATCGTTTACCGTTACTAGGGGATAGGTAGCGTAACTGAAGCCAACACAGTGAAACTACACGGCTGGTGAAGGCAAAACACTGTAGTCACTGTTCCTATTGTGTGGGACTCTCCACCCCATACACGAAAAGGATTCCATCGAAGTCGAGTGATGCATCATTTTCCTAAAAAAAAGGGCATATGACGTGGCTTGATCCACCGCTGACCTTACCAGTGTATGGCTGTATTGTTTTCATGGCATACCCTATAAAGTGAAAAGCTCTTCCACTAAAAAAGAAATGAAAGAAATTGAAGAAACAATTTCCAGGTTTACCGATCTTCCAACTTTAAAGATGATTATCGATTTATCGATTATAATGATGCTTACCGAGTTATTATTTATCGATGATGATTATCGAATCACCGACTCATAACTATGACTAAGGATTTACCGATCCTAAAATATGAACTAACGAGTTATCTAATCTCAACAATGATGTCACCGTACTTCACCGAATTACCAGTAATGTTTATTGAATTCTCATTGATCAGTCAAGCCATTGAGTGAAGTTAAATTACTAATTCTTACCATCCATGATGATGCTTTACATTTGATTTATCATAGTTATTTAAGTGATGTTATTGTTATACTGAATCATAATTTCATGATAAAATGTCATGTTCTTATTTCAAGATAAATAATTTACTCTCATTGTTATGTTATTCACACAAGCTTCTCAAAAGCTCACGGAGAGGACTTCTCCTGCATTGATCCCTGTAGGCCTTTGATTTTCTTGTAGGGCTGATTGATGGCGTGTGCGGCGATGATGCTCTGGTTGTAACTACACATGGCTAGGGATTCATTTATATTTCTTCTGTCATATGTTGCGTCGAACTTCGTTTGTAATAAATACTAACTTGGATGCTATTTGGAGTCTATATTTGGGACTAAGTTTGTTTATGACTATATTGATTTTATAGCTTCCGTATCTATCAAGTTATATACATTCATATTATTATTTTACTCTCATCCGCTGATGGATCACCATTCTTGACTAGTCTTGGTCAATGAATTGATCAAGTATTATATCGTCGTAGCGCCTACGAGAGGAGGCTTCGCCACATGGCGACGGTCAAATTTCGAGGTGTTACAATTTATTTCAAAATATTGGAAATTATTAAAAAGCTCAATGATGCACACACCAGTTGGCCATTGGTAGTTATATTATATACTTATATATGCCCATCTCAGACCATTTTTTAGGTATTGGGATGCATATGCAAGTTTTAGTAGTGTTTTTTAGTGAATTCAGTAATATCAAATGCTATTAATATTTGATTAATATAATTCGAATGGATAGATAGTCTTTTTTCTTAAAAAAAATTGTGAGACTAGTATCCTCATCTCTCTCGACCATGAGGCTCAAACCACACATGTGATTTTTTTTTCATCTACTAAATTATAGTTCGTTTGTTAAAAATAATTAAGTATATATTTTTTAACACTCTAATATAGTTTCATGTCTAGTTGTACAACAAGAATGAGTTGAAACTTAATTTTTTTTCCCTATCCATATATAATAAGACCTGTGGAGTGGAAACTACTTTCAGTTATACAACTTTTTGGTCAATCAGAATTTTACATATCCAAGATTTTTCACTAAAGGATTACTGGAAAATTCTGAAAAAAATATTTTAAAAAATATTTCACCAACTTCTTAGTTGGGAAAAAAATTAGCAGAGCTTATTCATGCACCCCTCCGCACACAATAAGATGACTGCAATACATACCCAATCGATGCCAATAGGCCCTTTTTGTATACGAAGCCCAATTAGCAACTGAATCCCCATAAAAGATGCGCCCAAAAGTATAATATATGAAATAAAAAAAATACGTTGAATCAAATAGTTAGGTTTAGAGATGAAAAAATTAATAGACTCGTATTCGAATCATTGAAATTATTAATTTAGTTAAAATTTATTTTTTATCATTTTTATTTAAACATCAAATTAATCGAGTATTAGTAATATGGGACACCGATGGACCTTGATCGAAAAGAATAATTAGATTTTAATAAAGAAATGTGGCAAGTTCAATTTTCGAAAATATTAGAGAATTTTGTTTAATTATGATTTCATAGACCCTTTGTTTCGGTGGTTTGATTTCGGAGACCTTAAAATACCAAGGATTAACACAACGAATGATTTACCTGTCAAATTGGGATATTAGAATCATATGAGTTGTTTTTTTATATGAAGTTAAAATATTTAAAGGAATTCATCTTTTATATTATAAATTTAAGAAAGAATTTAACAAAGGTTAATGATCCATGATGAAGGTGCTAAATTTCAGTTATATGCGTGATAAATGCTGATGAATGGTGGTTGGCACGTTATTTATAACTCAGAACGATAGTGAGCTGGATCAAGTTGAGCTTCAACTTTTAAGAAAATTTCGTCTGACTCTAAACAAAATAAATGGTGCTAAATTATTTCCTATATTTTATCTGTGCTAAATAAAATTAATCGCTGTCGGTGAGCAATCTTGTGAAGTCTTGCTAACTTATCACTCATATTTGTTATCTAAAAAGTTGAACTTTTTTGGAGCATGTCGGGATGAACGTTGTGCCAACTTTATTATTATGTTTGATAAACTTGTTAGAGTCTTGAACTTCAATTATAAATTAATCATTGTTTTTTTTATAATTTTTTTTTCAAAAGTTAAAGGTTACTAATCAATAGAAGTGTTTATTTATTGATACTATTATTATGATGAAGTTGTTATCATATAATCATCGTCATATAAGCATAAGAAAAAATGAGGCCACCAAGAAAATAGTCATAAACTAACCATTATTAAGATTATACTATTTATGATATAGGCCTCATGCGAGAAAAATAAAACAAAATATTTGACACGAAAAGTTTTATTCTAATTCTATTTCGATGAACTTTTTATCTTTACCACTAAGGCGATTAAATATGATATTTAATATTTATAAATATTCTGCATACAAAATGAAAAGTCATAGACCTCTATTGAATTGCATCTCCACTATAAGATTATATATAATTCTTTTAACCAATTTAATATAATAGAGTTTGATTGCATTATCTAAGATTCTATTATGATTTGAGACTTCTACTTTGTTTAAAACTTTAAACTAGTATAAGTTTAAGGCTGTGTTTGGCAACAAAAAAATAGAGTTTAGATCAGAGTTTAGAGATTTGACTTGGTCAAATCGTTATTTTTTTTAGGATAAAGTGTTTGATAAATTATTTTATAGGTTAGCGGTTAGCGGTTAAGTGGTAGGCTATTTTCATTAGCGTTTAGCGGATGAAAAATAGAGGTTAAACTTTTATACCCAATTTACCCCTTCTTTCTTATTAGAACTTCTATTAGAGTTTGAGTTATGTAATAACCATAAATACTTATTTGTATTTAAATATTATTGACATTAATACACACAATTTTTTTTATTTAAATTTTTTATTTATGCATGTATATGTATTTAAAAAGATTATTCTAAATTAATTATCATAAATCACATAAAAACTTTTTAGAAATTACATAATACTATAAATCAAATGTTTTATCATATTAATATATTAAACCTATTTACGTCATTTTATAATTATCAATTAATTTCATCATCACATTTATCAAATATTTTTTTATTATCGCTTTAACGAACCGCTAAATATTAATCGCTAATAATTAACCGCTATCCGCTAAATAATTTTTATCCGCTCTTAAACCACTATCCTCTTATTAACCCGGTCTTGATGTCAAACATAGCCTAAGAAGTGACTTTAAAACTTATAAAAGTTAGCGTGTGCCCAAAGAAGTTAACCCAATTAATGTATTTTTACCCCATCCATTTGTTCCTTTTTATCTCCAAAGCAGCAGACGGTGATATTTTTTTATACTTACTTCTAATGATGACGATGACGATGATAATAATTATCAGAAAAAATGAAATGCAACTTTTTTATCTTTTCATTAATATAAAACATAAAGCTTTTTAATTGAGGAGCAATTTATTACTGAAAAAGGATAATAATATCAAAAATATTTTTTTATTGACTAACAATTGATTAGTTCAATGATTAAGATAAATCGAATGTTGAAAGCTATTGCTATTTTACAAAAAATATGCCTTTAGCATTTTCTCCTGGATGCAATACATCAATGGTCAGTTAACACGCTTTAATAGGAACAATTAACCTTGCCCCAGAATCGTAGATTATTAGTTTTGCATTAACATTAGAATTTTAAGTCGAGCAAAGTACGTAGTCGATAAAGGGTCTGTTTGGCTAAGCTTATAAGTAGGTTAAAACTACTTATAAGTAATTTTTAGAATATCTCCATGTTTGGTAATTAAAAATATTTACTTATAAGTTGTTAGATAATTACTTATAAGTTGAAAAAAAAGAAAAAAAATAAGCAGGGTCCCCCCTGCTTATTTTTAAAGTTGTTGACTTATTAATTTTAACCAACTATATTACTCTTTTATCCATATTTTTTAATATTGTTATCATATAACTTTAAGGGTATATTAGTCAATATTTATTTTAACAAACATTATAATTACTTATTGATATTATCAGCACTTTTATCCAAATATGTAACTACTTATATTTTAAAATAAGTATCAACACTTAAATTGCTTATCAACATTAGTGCTTATCAGGTATTTTTTATCAGCTAAGCCAAACAGGCCTTTTATGTTCAACTAATAAAACTATAACAAAATCAAACTAAATTTAATTGTATCAAATCATTAAAAAGTAAAACAAAAATCTTAAATGCAACTTACAAGATTTCATAATTTTAATCTGGACTTTCAAAACAACACTTTGTAATTTTAGCATTCTCTTTGTTTGTCAGATGAGAATGAAAAAAAAATGACAACTTTTTTTTTTTTCAAAAGGTGTCATCAAAACATTTTAAAAAAAGATTTTATTAAGATTACATTCATTGAATTGTCATTACACATTATATGTTAATCTACATTGTCCCTAAAAAAATATTATTTATTAAATTATCAATAATGTATATTACTTTATTTAGTGTATATAAGTAATGTGTCTAATAATTTTTATTATCTTATTTACTAAATAAAAAAGATTAATAAATAATATAAACTTTTATCAAAATATTGTTGAACAAAATATTTTCTTTACAGATTTATATAAAAACAAATAAATAAGTGCATAAAGTAGTAGTATACAATACTCTAAAAATGATAATAATAAATTAATAATAATTGTTCTAAAATGTTATTATATTTAAATACTTAATAATAAATTATTTATCATTTATGATATATTAATAATTTATTAAAATTGATATAAATAATAATAATATATTTAATGATAATTTTTTTAATATAGTCATTAATAATTATTATACTAATTAATGAAATATTATATTATTACTAATTTGGTTATTTTATTATTTATTTAAATAAAATTCAAAAGGACAAATGTAAGAAAAAATTATAAGAGATTATCATAAGTGATGATTTGAATAGTTACCTCTTTCATGAGCAATTTAAATTATCAGTTCATAAATAATTTACAATATCTGTAATATAGATTATTTGCAAAATTGAAATAGGTGAACAAAGCAATATGATGGATTCTGATAATTTAATATAATAGTCTAAATAATGTAAAAATATTATCTCTACAAAATTGCCCTATAAAGAATTTTCTTTGATAAACTGTGTTTTAGGGACCATAATTGTTTATTTATAATAATCACTATAAAAAATAAGTTTTTAATCATCATAGTGCACTCTTCAATCTATGCATATTATAATCAACACAGATCATACTCATAAAATTTGATCAATTTTATTTTAACAACCGTAATTATATAATAATTAACATATGAATCCAATATTAGATTTATGATCCAACATCAAACTACATGGATGGCGCACCATTCAAACTTAATTTATAAGAACCTCTTGTAAACAAAACAATATCAACAAAACCATGCTGCAGTGAACATTTGAATACTGCACTCCCTATTTTTACTAGTGTTCATAAGAGAAAGGTTAACCTTTGAGGTTTCAAGTCCAATTGGAGCAGGGCATCCGGTATCTTCCTATGTTGGACAGTAGCTGAATTCTTTTTGTTCTGCTCAGCTCAGGGTTGGACCATTCTGAATGTCCCGTGAGGAATGCATGATCCTAATATTCATCTAAAAAATAAAAAAATGATATTCTTTTATCTGATATTTTTTTTCAGTTCTTACTCCTGTAAATAACACAGTATATGCATGGATTCCCCAACTCAAGCCAGTCCTTTTCAATTAACCTTCTGTCCGGTAGCCCTGTACAAAAATGGTCCCATGATACATAGGCCCCAAGTAAGGAGGTCACTGCTGCCTGGTGTGCCATTTAATACACTGCAATCATATCCCCTGTCATTTTCCCTCATCAATCAACCACCATTTCTTGCATTAATAACTCAATCATGTCACACCCATAGGTTCCAGAAGGACACACAGACCTTAGGCCACATATAATAATAAACAGCTGTTATCACATTAATAATATTATATAAAAAAAATGCAACTAATTGTTCCACCAAATTGCCAATATAATTAATTGTTATTTTTGATAAGTATACAAAGAAATCAGATAGAGACAGGAAGGACAAAAGTGAAAAAGACTGCATAACAATCTATATATATATATAATGCATGTCATATTCTTTTGGCTATGTATTTTTGCACCAATGACTAACATAACACAAGGAAGAGACTACTGCGGTTAAAAATTAAGAGACACCTTTCTCTGTCCTTAATCATCTTATCTTATCTCATGCATTTTAATTGCTTGCATTGCATGGTTCCATCATCATGCTTACTTAAGCGTTTAGCTTTTGCATGCACGTACACGTCTCAGCAACCACTGAATATATATATATATATATATATAATAAGCATATTGCATTTCATGTTATTACCTTTGAAAAAAAATAGTAACTTACTTAATCCGAAGGAAACAATTTATAAAATGAGTTTGGCGTTGAATAATCTTCAGCAACATCTTTTCTCCAAAATATCATAAATAGAAGATTTAGTACTCCAATCTTAAAATGCAGTAAAGACGCGGTTGTGAACTGTAAGTTCAGCACATGTCTCAGTACAACTACTGCCATTGTAGGGTTCATCTGACTATTGGTTGACGTACTATGAGGAATGGTTCAAAAGTGAAGTAATTAGATGGAAAAGTTACAACGAGAAAGATTGAAGTTTTCTAGGAGAGTCACTACTTCCTGGATTGAAATTATTCACGGAATTCTTAAAAGCTGATGAGTCTTTCATTATTGAGGGAGAAAAGGACAGACCTGATTTCTGGATAAACCTGTCTGCCTTGCCAACATAAGCTTATCTGCATCACTTGGATACCTGAGAAAACGAAATAAAATAAAATAAAATAAAAAGGACAGCAAAAAATGACATCAATGCTTCCAAGAAATCTACAGTGATTCATCAATCATATACAAGCAGGCATATATACTTTAATCTCTTACCCTTTTTTTCTCAGAAATTCAAAGAGTAAAAGGGTGAACTATCAACTAATTCTGATTGCCACTCTGAAAATCCTGAACGTTTTGGCATCCCCATGAAAGAGGGGGTCAAACAAAGGGAGAACCTTTTGCTCAGCTTTCCTGGCGTAAAGGCCACCTTAAGGACAGACATTGCTGAATTCTTGATAAAAGTAAACGCATATTACAGAAAGTTATAATCATTTACTGCTGCAATTAATGATTCCATAGCAGTTCTATATGAACTAAAGAGGTAAAGGCTTAATGCAGTAACGGTTCATATTGTTTGTTCAGAGAGAAAGCAAAAGAAAAAGGATAGAAACAAACACATAGAGAGGGGCTGGGGGTGGTGGTGGAAAGCTTCAAATGCATGGCACCTTTTTTGGTTTTAGGGATGCTAAAGCAAGGAATGACAATCATTTGCAACAGGAAAACAATGTTCAGACCTCTGAAAAAGAGGAAAAGAAAAACAACAATCTTGGTGGGATCCTCCGTCCAGCTTCACCAAACAAAAGATACAAAAACAAAATTATAAAAATAAGAGGAACAATGGCAACAAAATATTCACAAGAAGACATGGCATGCCATCAAGAAGAAGTCATCAGAAAACTATATATAATCCATGTTTAGACTTAAGATGCCATTATTGTGTTTAATAGCCTAATAGAAAATTAACGTACCATGAGGAAGGAAGAACTTAGAAGAATATAATTAATTAAAAACTTGATACGGAAACTAAGAAAATGTTGGCCATAACTTATAACAACTAATAATGCAGCAGCATATCTTAACAGATGCACAGAATCAAAGACCTCAAGCAGGAAACAAAATTTGGAGAGAGAGAGAGAGAGAGAGAGAGAGAGAGAGAGAGAGAGATACGGGTGAAGGAAGTGCTCAAAGAGCCAAGCCCTCAGAATATTAACCGAACGTTCCGGCAGTCCTCGCTGCGGTCGCCAAGCTTCNGAGAGAGAGAGAGAGAGAGAGAGAGAGAGAGACGTACGGGTGAAGGAAGTGCTCAAAGAGCCAAGCCCTCAGAATATTAACCGAACGTTCCGGCAGTCCTCGCTGCGGTCGCCAAGCTTCCTGCTCCATCATCCCCATCTGATGGAACGCCCGCTGCTGCCGCAGGTTCTGGTCGAGCACGCGCAGCCTCGGCGTCTCTCCCTTGGTGAGCCCCGAGCCGCCCGTGCTGTCCTTCTCGCCGAGCAGCTCGCACGTCTGCTTCAGCTGCGCCACGATCGCGTCCTTGAGGCACCGGAAGTGGCGGGACATCGCCTTCTGCGCGAGGGCTGTGTACGGCGTCGCGGCTCCGTAGCCCATGACGGAGTCGAATGAATTCACGACCATCTGCATTTGGTCACAGTAGTGGTTGTATCTCCTGTCCACCTGCAGAGAGTTACAAAACACAGTGTGCAGCATGTCATTTATTAAGATCTCCCGCAGTAATAAAGGCCTCAATAAATCTGGTGTGTCATTGTTACATTGGTTGTCGTGGGAAACGGATAAAAGGTACATGTTAAAACTTTGGGAAAAATAAGTTTTAAAGCTTAAACGAGTCACAGTAACTGCAGTCATGCATAAAGGACAATAATTAATATGTAACATGTTGTTTCACCTTCAACGAATTGGAGGAGAGCGAGAATTGCACAGAAAGAAAGAAAGAAACAGATGCCAAGGTGAAGACCCACCGAGGCCAAGATCTCATTTTGTTTTGTGCATTTCAAAAATGCTGCTGTTGCATGTGGCTTATCTACTCAACAAGGAAACCTAACGCCAGTGGCTGGCATGGTTTCCATGAAAGAGAAAAACAGAAGCAGAAGGAGTGCTATAGCAGCATGTATGCATGAAACATGGATGGATATATGTTACAAATATTGCATTGTCTGACCTCCTTTCCCAGTGTGGGTATATATGCATCAATTGAAATAGAAAACATGATCAAATGCAAGGACTCTATAAGGCAGTGGCATGCATAGGAATCAATTGGGTGTTGGTGCATGCAACGTGTTGCTAAGTTGCCGCTACGAGTTCTCTTGGAGTTAGCTGAAGTTAGCTAACAAAGACAAAAAGTTTGCTATCTGCCGGTAGCACAAGGAAGGCAAAGACTATGATGCTATTAGGCTTTGGAGGGAGAAGGCGAGGTTTAGTTCTCGTGGCAAACAAGACCCTATAAGCAAATCTACTGCCCCCACCAGTAGGAATTAGTTGTATCCAAAGTACGAACGAACCACCCTCTGGGAAATCCTGATCAGAGAGACCTAACAACCTCTTGTACACTTGAGAACTCGGAGCAAATATTTGTCTGTCGAACTCGACAGCTTTGCATGTATGGATGCAGAATTTAAGGAAAGGTGGATCGAAAGCTTTGTTTCATGGAGAAATAGGAATTCTGCAGTAAGGAGAGAGAATAATTAAGTAGGGTTGGATAAGAGAAGGCTTGCAGGAAACATGCCTCGTCGAGAATGGAGACGAGCTTGGTTTTCTTCCTTTGGTGCTCAAACCTGTCGGCCGGTGATAGCTGAGGGGCGTCTTTTGACGAGGTCGCCGATGCAGCGGCGCCAGACGTGGAAGCACCGGCGCCGCTGGTATTAGGGTTGGAGGAGGCGCCGCCGGCGTGCTTTCCTACTTTGCTGCTCTTGGACTGACCCCGCCCGACGCTGCAGAACTCCTCCAGCAGCTCTTGCGCTGCTCTCGCGTACTTGGAATTCCTCAACACGTTCACTACCCCCATGGAGCCGTAGCCCACGTGAACCTGCTGTGCGCCGGGGCCTTGCAAATTCAAAGAAGGATGGTGTTGCTGTTGGTGCTGTTGCTGCTGGGTGTTGTTGAAGTAGAGCACCCCTTCCCTTACTCTTAGCTCGTCGGGTTTCGCCATCTCAAACTGTTGCAGCGACGAGGAAAGGGATAAGGAAAGGCCTTGGCTTTCGACCATTCCCCCGGGGAAGGAAGCATCTCCGAAGGCGTGGAAGCCCTGGGGATTGTGCTGATGATGGAGCGTCGCAGAATTATCAGTCGGCTGCTGAGGCGAAGGTGACCTCGGATGCTGCTGCGCCTGCGGCGGAGGATTCATCAAGAACAGCTCCATGGCGGCAGCGGAATCCACATTCAGGCCCGTCAGTGGATGTTGTTGGTGATGGTGTTCGCCTTCATGGTGGTGCTTCGCCGCCGTTTCGCCAACTGAGCTCAAACCGCTAGCCGCTCCTAGCATCATCCCTTGTCGGCCGGCACCGTACCAGTCTCCAGGGAAGCCCGGCATCCCCACCGGCCTCTGCGGGAGTCGGTAGGCGCCTGCGCCGGAGATCTGGCTCGCAAGCAGCTCGGTCGCCGTGGGGCCAGCCGGCGACTGGAAATTGAACATCTCCGCTAGCATGTTGCTGGCTCCGACCGCAGAGGGCTCGTAGATGCCGGCGGCCGCGTCCTCTCCCTCCTCCCCGATGGGAACTAGCGGGTGGCCGGCGGCATCAAACCCTTGCACCCGCAGCTTGTCCCGCCGGCTTTGCTGCGCGATGTGGTGCTGCTGCTGCTGGTCTTGCTGCTGCCCCTCGTTCGCCGACCGGTCGAACCCCTCGGAGAAGCTGAAGATGCCTTGGTGGTGGAAGCTTTGGGACATAGACGCTGGCACAGTAGACCCGGCGTGGGGTCTTGTGGCGGCCTTGCTCACTAGGCCGGGGTAGGGGCGCGCGCTCTGAGATGGCTGTGTCGCTATTCCCATGCCGTCGTCTCCTTGCTCATCATCATGGCAACAACTGCACTTCTTCTAGCTGCAATAACTGCAAATAATTAACACCATCAAGCTCAAAAACTGGTCTGAACAAGGAATCTACCCAAACACTTCTTGAAACTTTGAAGAATATAAATGAACTCAGAAAAGTAAAAAAAATAATCTATGCATGGATCGTGGTTTGTCATCTGAGTATGTTACATGATGATGGTCACGGCAGTCGGTGTGTCAAGAGATTCCCAAGTCTCCTTACCTTAGACTGTAGTTGATGGTTAGAGAGGGCTCTATAGCTCTACACTTGGAACACATCATTTTCCTCCTGCGAATTTGAAAGCCTCTTCATCGCTCTCTCTCTCTCTCTCTCTCTCTCTCTCTCTCTCTCTCTCTCTCTCTCTCTATTCTACTCTACAATCGCCTTCTGAAAGGAAGAGGTAGAGCGGGGGAAAAAAAATAATAGAACGAAGGCCGATAGCAGACAGACGGAAAAGAGAAAGGTCGCTGTTGCTCTCATCTCCCCTCCTCCTTCCCCTTTAGACAAGGCCTTATAATTATTTTATCTTTTTCTTCTCCTTTAAATAATTTTGAAAGAAACGGGAGCTACTTAATTAATTATTATACATATATAATAATTTTATACATGTATAATAAAAACAAAAAGAAAAGACTTTTTTTTCTTTTTTTCCCACTTATTTTTATTCATTAATTTGTTATCCAAATTGACCACCACTTCATAAGGTAAATGGCCACTTGAGGCCCCCTCTTGACACAAGCACTAAAAAGATAAGGGCCAGCCTTCCCACTCCTTTAATAAAAACTAGCGTGGTGGGTGGCTACTCTTTCTTTTTCTTTTATGAAACCTCCTAATATTTTCTCTCTTTTATTATTATTATTATTATTATTATTATTATTATTATTATTATTATTATTATTATTATTATTATTATTATTATTATTATTATTATT
>LTAE01009621.1:0-18258 GCA_001647135.1 Pontederia paniculata
GGACGTCCGCCAAAGCTTCCTCTGACAGGTCCGGACGTCCGCTCATTCCTTTATGAAACTTCGGACGTCCACTGTCTTCTCCAGACATTCTCTGGACGTCCACTGACACCTCGTCAAATTCCTCGGACGTCCATTCTTTCTTCTGTCAGACTTCTTGGTCGATCGCTCCCCTATCTCCTCAGACTTCGGACGACCTCTGACACACCATCGGTCATCCGCTCATCCTGCGGTCGTCCGATCCTCAACCTTCATCAGTCTTGACAAACTCCTGATCGCCCACTTGTCTTCTCACCAAGACCCTGGACGCCCTTTGTCTTCACCTGATGTCCATCGTTCGTCCGCACTTCACCTGCGGTCGACCACTCTCCTGTCTGTTGTCTGCCTTGGTCGCCCGCTGCTTCTACACTTAGAGCCTTCGGACGTCCACTCCCGCCTTGGCAATCTTCTGGCCGTCCACTGTCTCCACCCTTAGCCTTTGGACATTTATTGCCTTCATCCTCAGATCTTCGGTCGTCCGCTCTTCAACTTAGGACGACCTCTCTTCTGCTTAGCCAAGACTCCTTCTTCGGCTAAATCTTTACCGGACGTCCACTTCTCCTTGGACCGCTCATCTCCAACCTCTGGTTATAAGGGTGTTGCCTTCGGTCTCCCATTCTCATCATCAGACGACCTCTCCTGTTTAGCCCATTACTTCGATCGTCCTCCTTTATCTTTGATCAACCGGTCTAACTCTGATCCCTCTTCACATGTAATCTCCTCCAATATTGGTCGACCACTTCATATGCTTATGACGACCTCTGTACACATAGAGTTCCTCTGATATGTATCTTGTGTACTTAGATCATCCATTCCTTTAGCTTCGATCGACCTTTTATATTCTAAACTTGAATATCCTGTTTCAGAAATCAGCTCAACACATTCATCAGTACAAACTAAGTTCTCTTATAAATTTATGATCATCAAAACAATCTCGGGATCCTAGATTCAACATATGTATATATATATATATATATATAATGTTGAAAGTCATCATTCTCGACTAAACATGCATTTGAGATAAAAAGTTAGGGTTTAATGGGTGCACTGCCTCCAGAAAAGCAGTATCCTCCGGACTTATATCTTGCGCCATTAGATGGAGCACATACAATCTCAACCGTTCCTCTTTTTTCTTTTCTTATAAGTTCATTTTTTTCATTATTTTATTTCTAAAACCTTGCCCAAGAGTTCATCTCTCCTCTTTTTCTTCTCTCTCCTCTAAGCTTTTATTCTTCCCCTCTGTAGATGGAAGAGGAGCGACTCCTCTCTCTCCCTCTTCCTTCTTTTTCATTCAGGCAATGGCAATGAGACATCCTCGTCCTATTCGTTTCTCCCTCTTTGACACTCCCTTATTTCTTTTCACAAGGTGGCAGGGCAGCGACATCCTCCCTCCCTCTTCATTTCTTCCTCTCTGAAAGGCTGCAATGAAGCTCTCGTCTCCTTGGGTTAAAGGACAAATTTGACCGGAGATAGAATCTACGCATGACGATCAGATTTTTTTTAATTTTCTAGTTTTTTTGGGTCAAATGTTCTTTTTGAGCGTGTACATTTGCAACATAATTACGTTTATCTTGTCATACTTCAACATAATTCCAATTTTTTTTGGTTTTACGTTGCTATATAAACTGAAAAAGAATCACTTGAACCAAACTGAGAATATATTGAAAAAAAAGAAAAAAAAACATATGCAAATCTTAATATTTTTTTACCATTTTTACTCGATTATTTAACATCTTATTTATTTTACTCCATTCGTTACCATCTTTATTTCTATCAAAGGGCCAAATCTTAATATTTTTTTTACCATTTTTAATCCAAAATCTGCCATGTTAGTTCAACAACAGATTCATACAAATAACAATGAGATAGATAATTAGTGCAACAGTTGATAGATTGAGGTGAGGATTGAAGATGCAACAACAAAGATCAAAATCTATGAAATTGATAAAGGATATCATCATTGAAGGACACTCTAAAGGAAATGTACTAGAAAGAAGAGTACATCATGGCTAGAAAGTCATTGACCCGAACAACTTAGAGAGAGGATGAAACAAAATGGAGAGAAAATGCCACCGGTTTGTCTATATGAAGGAACAGATGAAGAGGGAGGGAGGGAGGAATGACTTCCATAGCTAAGAGGAGAGGAAAAAATAGGGTGAGTGGGATAGAGTTTTAATATTAAAATAACGAAAAAAGTAATCTTAAGAGGAAAAAGCAGTGTAATCAAATAAAGATCTATATCTAACGGCGCATGATACAAGTTCGGTACTGCTTTCTCGGAGGCAGCATACTCATTAAACCCAAAAAATTATATTCTTTTTATCCTTCAAATGTTCTTTTTTTTGCTATTTTCAAATAACAATATAAGTTAAAAGACGTCATTAGTTATGAAATATAAGAAAAAACACTTTTTAAAAAAAATTCATTGGGTAAACTAGAAAGATGTTGTATTTTGACCATATGAGCCATCGAGTGAGGGTAATATAATAATTTTACTCAAATAAAAAATAGAAAAATCAATAGAAGGTAAATGCCTATTTCTATGATAAAAAAATATGTGCGAGACTACAAGTAACTGTAACTGCTAGGTACTAGTTTTAAAAACTAGTTAATCATTATTAAAAAAAATCAAATTTACTGGAATTTCATAATCAAAACTCTCACTTTTCTATAGTTACCATTTTGAATTCGAGTATATGAATAACATTCATGGTAAGCATATAGAGAATTTTTTTTTCTTTCTATATATGTTATATATTATAATAATCTTGGCAAGCATCTCAAAGGCCCCAATAATAAGAGTTGTAATAACTAAAACCTTTTCAATTTATTATTTTTAAAAAGTTAAAAATTAAAACCCCTCTCAGACTTCATTCCCATCCTCTTCTCCTATCCATCTTTCCGTCGCCTCCTTCGTCCCCTTCTCCAATAACAACAAACACGCACAGACGGCGGAGGATAAGAAGCAGCAGCAGCAGCAGCAGGAAGTAAACGAACGAAGCGAGCAGAAGAGGAGAGAGGCGGCGCCATGACCACCTCCGCCGCCACCACCAGCAACACTCCGCTCTCCTGTCGTCCCCTCCTCTTCTCCTCATCCTCCTCCGCCGCCGCCCCCGCCTTCTTCCCCCTTCCCCGCAACCCTCTCCGGTCCCTCGGGCCCCGCCGGTGCCGCCTCTCCCTTCGATGCTCTGCCGCTTCCGCCGCCGCGGCCGCCGCGGAATCCCCGCCGCCGGAGACCGTCCCGGCCGCCGAGTCCCCTTCCTCCTCCTCCTCTGCCGCCTCTATATTTGGCGGCCCGAGGGAGCTCTCCGGATCTCAGGCCCTCGTAGACGCTCTTCCGCCACCAGCGAGGATTGCCGGCTCCGCCGTCTTCGCCGCCGCCGCTCTGGCCGCAGGCTTCGGCCTAGGGGTCCGGTTTGGGGGCTCGCGGGTCTCTGGGTACGCTGGTGCCGCCGTTCTTGGGGTTGCCAGCGGCGTTGCTATCTACACTATCAACTCGAGCGTCCCGGAGGCTGCGGCCATCAGCCTGCACAACCTTGTTGCCGGATACGACGATCCCACTGAGCTTAGGAAAGATGAAATCGATGCCATTGCACAGAAGTAGGACTTCCCTTTAATCTTTTTCTCTCTCTACATAAAGATGTCAACTTTAAACAGAATAGCGTGACATAATTCTAGAATTTATTCGCTTACTGATAAAAGTTTATTCATCTTCTTTGTTAGCTACTTTGCTCACTAATAATTGTTAAAGGCTTGAGATGAGATATTCCTGGTTTCCAATAGCAGTGTGCATTAATTATAACTTTTGTTCTCTGGAATATAATATTGTAGATATGGCGTTAGTAAGCAAGATGAGGCTTTCAAAGCAGAGCTTTGCGACCTGTATAGCCGGTGAGTTGTGGCACACTTATCTATGTGTAAGTTCCTTGATATTTCTTCTTCATGTTGTCAGAATACTAGAAGTGCCTGAAACTTTTAAATGTGTGCATGATATGTATGAATCTAGTAAATAAACCGTAAATTAGGTAAAATCAGAAGAAGACATCAGTAATGTGAAATGTTTCTCAATATTCGAAAATGCAAAGATAGACCCAATGATCATGCTTTGAAAGTGGATGATGCATGCACAATTTATCATTAAAAAAGGATGTATCATGACAGCTTCTTCTTCAACTTGCTTCATTAGTAGTCTATTCAGACGTTCAGTTATTGGGCAAGAAAATGGAGGAGATTTTCCTTTGATTCATGCTAAATTTGTCATGGTCACATGACTGCTTCTAAACTACCTTAATTAAAAACTTCAATTTGAAAAAGGATATCAATTCTTTGGATAGTGAGAGTGCCATGGTGTTGGTGCATAATTCAATGACGATCATGTAAGTTATGTTTTTTGCAACTTTAGTAAAATTTTCTATACTATTCAACGAAGACCTATGAAAAATATTCACATTTGAACAGTTAAAAACCTAAAAGGGATGAGGCGTTTATCTTGATCATAGTGGTGAAGATTATGTGATTGTGTTGATCACTTTATCATATTGGTTATCTTTTATGAGCATTACATATTATTCTATGAAATAAAGAGACAAGAGTTCGTTGACGGGCTAAAAGCTCATGCAGGTCCAGAGTCTGAGAACTTGTTTAAATTGATTTTTGTAACCAGTGAGTTGCTTTTCTGTTATCAGTGAGTTGCTTGTTGTCATCAGATATACGGACATTTCAGAAAGATTATCTTTTGCGCTTGTCTGTGCTTTTCTGTTCTAAAAATAAATCAACAAGTGCATGCTTCTTGAAAGTGTACCAAAATGGACTTTTTCCCAAAACTTCTACCATACACATTTTTCTCTTTCATTTTTTTTGAGACGGATTTTCTCTTTCATTTTATTTTCAAGTATACTTTATGTACTAATGTTAAAAGAATTGATGGTTAAAGTTGATAATTCCTATACTTAATTCTGTAAAATGTTTAAACTTTACACTTCCCTTGAGGCAGGTATGTCTCCTCTGTTCTTCCACCAGAGGGTGAGAATCTCAAAGGGAATGAAGTCGATTTAATTCGCCAGTTTAAGGAAGCTCTAGGAATGGATGATCCAGATGCAGCATCTGTTCATGTGGAGGTAAAATAACTAGCATACTTTTATGAAGTTTAATCAAATGGAAAAGTGTTTTGGTTTTTTTTTTCTATCGTTTTCTTTGTGCTTGGATCTTGTAGATTGCAAGACGTATCTACAGGCAAAGGTTAGAAACGGGGGACCGCGAAGCTGATGCAGAGCAGCGCAGGGTAATCTTTTTGACCGCGGAACTACTGGATACTGTTTGGTTTATTCGAGTCACTAATGTGATTTAATAGATCTTACTCTACTTTCATCTTTTATCCAGGCATTTCAGAAGCTGATATATGTGTCTACTCTTGTGTTTGGGGAGGCATCAAAGTTCCTGTTGCCTTGGAAGCGACTTTTCAAAGTTACCGATGCTCAGGTACTTCATGTTTAGGAAATTATTTCCAAACAAGTAGAAGTGAAGTTATTGCATCCTATAAAATTTACAAGGAATGTTCTGCTAAATAATTGAATGTTTTCTTTTGATGCTCCAAAACTTTTACTTATAGATTATTATTTGAACATGCTAATATGTTGCATTTCCCAAAAAAGGGAAAAGAAAACGCTGCTGTAAAGTTGGTTATTGTAAGGGATGATGAGGTGTCTTTAAGGTGCATTGTTTATAATAATGTGAAAATGTTTCAATTTTATCATTTTCCTCTAGTTTACAATGATGATGCAATAGATAGTCTAAAATTTTAAATTAATAGTTTCCTTAATATTCTCTGTTTATTAGACTATGCCGCGATGCTGATTTCATTTGTTTAAAGTCATGTTCCATTTGATTTGTTAGTTGGCACAAATTTTCTATCTAACATATTCATTCTCCATCCAATTTTCCTTCATTTCCATATATATTTTGTTTAATCCTTCGTTGATGCCATCTATGCCTAATTGGTTTCTTCAATGTTTCCTAAACTACTAAAAAAAATGTTTCCTAAACACTATATCATTTGATCGCAGGTTGAAATTTCTATACGGGACAATGCTCAGAGATTGTATGCTTTTAAGTTGAAGTCCATTGGTAGAGGTGACAATTTTTCTTATGCGAATCATTAATTTTTCCGAAGGGGATTCATTGACAAATTCTGATTGGGCCATTGTGTTTTATGCTTTTGATGTTATATTCTCTCTATTTACTTCTTTAGTTATCCATGGATTGGGATGTGATTGTTGCATCTCAATCCATGAGTTAATTCATTTTTCCATATAATTTTACATTATCCAAGTCCTTTGTAACATTTCTACCGTTGATGAGAAGAAACTAAAGATATTTTTTTGCTCAACTCATGCCCCTGCACAAAAGATCCAGACGTAAAACTAACTTAATCCATAATATTGGGGCATTTTGAACAATCTGACATTGTTGTTACTGCGCTCTTTCAATGAAATTTCTTGTTGATGGACAATACATCATCACCTTTGTTATGATGGCTTCAAGTTATTCTCCTGTATATCCTGAGTTTTCTTTTCTCTTTTTTCCTTTTGGAGGGAATGTTAACTTATTGGAATTAACTGGCCTAATGAAAACTTATTGGAATCAATTTTTTAGCAGCTTGTGTTTAGTGCTTTACCCATGATTGATTAGTTAATCTGTGTAATCTTTACATTTCTTCTAAATGAATGTCACTTGTAGTTTAATTGTGGCTATTCTTTTTTTTTTTGAGAGGGTAAAGGATGAAAGCCTTGTGCACTCATCTAGCTTTATTACTGAAATGCTATGTTACATATTGATGTTACAAAGTATTATCATATTATAAACTCGCCCAATCTCGCATCAAATTCTTCGCTATGCCTACAATATTTTCAATATAACATCTTTCTTCTTTTATACATCCATTCCATTGACGCCGAATGGATCATAGAAAAGCAAACGACATAGCTCTACACCGTCTACATAGATATACTTGGATATTGAGATCTTGTCCGCCGTATCTGAATGACCTCCAAAAGTTTTTCATTGATCTTACATCAGTTCACCGACATCCTGATCCTTCCCAGACCTCTCTTGACACTAGGCAATAAAAAAAAAAGATGGTTGTTGTCTTCCATCGGGGCCTCACAAAAGATGCATGATGCATTTGCTTGTATCCATCTCATCCTATAGCATCTGGCTGGTAATCTATCTCGTGGCAGTAGCCATGCAAAAATTTTACCCGCAAAGGCGTCTTAATCTGCCATATTAAGTGGTATCTGTACGAAGTCACTGTTATCTATTAAGTTTTCACTCTCCAGCATCTTGTACACCTCGGTGACTGAGAAATGACCAGATGACCAAATTCTTGAATCATGATGAGAAATGTCTGGATATATTCCTTCGAGCTTAAGTTGAATGAAATCCTCAAAACACTGCTTTGACAAAGAAGATGCAAATTGTGGCGTCCAAACCCCATTTGCTAGAAATGTCCCTGACTAGTAACTAATAACTGTAGAATGCTTGTTTTGTGCAATAGCATACAATCTCAGGAAAATCCTGGAGAGAGGTTCATTAGAGACCCAATGATTCTCCCAAAAGCGAAAATCTGTACCAGAGCTTAGGGAAGTCACAAACTGATGTCTGGTTCTCGGCAAAACTGCCATAATCCTTCTCCAAAACGATGAGGCCCCATGTTGAATTGATAATCGTTGTTACCAAGAAAGAGTACGACTGTAGCAAGTTGTCATTACCAACATCCACACATCATTGGAATTACCCATAATCCAAACAACCCATTTTGAAAGGAGAGCATCATTCATATTTCTGAGTGATCGAATACCAAGCCCATGTACTTTAATTGTGGCTATTGTAATTCTTTTAGTAATACTTTTACAAGTTTGTTTCATTGTACTTGTTATCTTCTTTTAGGTATTGAGGTGAAGCAGTTGATTGCTCTCAGGGAATCACAAATTCAGTATAAGCTTTCTGATGAGGTACTTATAGTAGTCGATTCCTTTTATCTCTGTCATTTTGTCATTAAAAGTAGTGACATACCCAATTATCATGACCCAAAAAATGGATCCGAGTATCATTGCCCATCACATTTATAATTATTTTGGTAAATGAAACTTCTACAGCAACATAGGATTCATAGTTATATGATAATGGATGAAGTTCACTTTCTTCCAGTAAATAATCTGAGTTCTCAGCTAGACTTAAAACTTAAAGATACATTGTGGTACCATGAGAAAGAGAACTACTTATTTTTCTAAAAGAAGGAAAAAGAACAAGCATAATGTAGAGCTACATGAATTGTGATGTTTTCTTGTTCACCAAAGTGAATGTATTTAAAGTCTGATGCTACATGTATATTCATCTTATGTGGACAACATTGTAGTTCATACATCTTTTTTTCCAAACCAAGGACTGGGAATTGGAGTTATAGCCACTTTGTGTTGTATTCATGCTCACACCTTTTTTTTTTGTTTGTGTGGTTTTTGGCTTCCCTTCACTCTTCTACATGTTATATCTTTGTTTTTTAATACAAACGGATGACTGCCTAATGTTGTAGTTATTGTTTGCCCTTTCAATGAAAAAAGAGTTTCTTCCCCCTGCCTGTCTTTCTTTTCATGAAAAATTTCATAATGGTGAGGAAGCGTGAACTTTGTACATAATTGGCTCTGTCGGATATTATTTTAGAGATAGATCTTTTTCTTGTAAACTATCAGGAACAACTAGATTTAAATGGCTAATTTTACAGATTGCTGCTGATATGTTGAGAGAACACACGAGAAAATTGGTTGAAGAAAACATCACAATGGCGCTTTCTGTCTTGAAGTCTCGGACAAAGGCGATGTATGTTTGCTTCAACTTTATAATATAGCTTCCGTTCCAAATTTTTTTTCAGTCCATATATGCAGACACACACACCACTGGATTTGTAACATTTTCTAGTCATCCTTTTACTTCTAAGAGAAAGCATCCCTTCTAAAAGAAAAAAAAAAACTTTATGATATAACTTATAAGAGCATCCAAAACTCTTTTAACATTCTTCAGTTTTCCTTAATTGCTGCTAAGGAGTCATTTAATGCTTAGTTTACTTACAAGTTCTTTCACTACTTCCCCAGAAAAAAGCTTATTGTAATGTCATGCCTGTAGTCTTTTCTTTTTAAAATCATTTCCTTTGAATTTTTTAGTTGCTCATGAGCATCTCTCAGATGGCTGGCCATTAATCATCTAATGATCCTTGATAGCCACTCTGCATGCGTATTGTAAGTTAATTGTTGATCCAATAACGGGCAAAAACGGATGAGACAAAAAACTTGCTGTTGGAGATCACCCTCTCTGGAGCCCAAACAGGCTTCCATTCTATCTGCATTCCTTTTGCTATGGGTATTAGATAATGTCTTCCACCAGGCAAATCACTGTCTAAAGCCTGAGTTGACACTTTTGAAGATTTTAGGATAATCCTTTTTTCTTGGTGACCCTCCCTTGGTCAACTTACTTCTCTGTCAAAGTGCCTTAAATCAAAATAATTACTTAATACTTTTTCTGCAGTTCATGTTGTCTTATCTGACATGGTTTCCTATTGTTGCACGTGCTGAATATAGCAAGGGGACAATGCAAGTTATCGAAGAGCTTGAGAAGATTCTGGCATTTAACAATCTGTTAGTGTCACTAAGTCAACTACCTGAAGCTACTCGGTTTGCTCCTGGGATTGGACCTGTGTCTATATTAGGTGAGATCTTAAAAATTGTAGATTATCTAGTGTCTGCATTAATGCATATTAGTGATGAGATACATGTGTCTTAATCAGGTGGGGAATATGATGGTGATAGGAAGATCGATGATTTAAAACTGCTCTACAGAACATATGCAGAAGAATCTTTTCCAAATGGACGTCTTCAGGAAGATAAGGTCAGGAACTATAGTTAGATTCTTTTTAACGTTCATCACACTATATTTTAAAGTTATTTTTTCGAAATGTGTAAATTTTAAAGTTATTTTTTTCGAAGTGTAAATTTTAAACTTATCCTAACTGATAAGTTTGTTGGATCTTCATGGTAGCTAATGCGTGTTTGCACTGGGAACTTTGGTGTAATGCACTAAGTGCCATTTGGCTTGTTCTGTTTGGTCTCCATGTGATTTGTGCAAACCTAAGTTATCAAGGATGTTTCAAACAATTTGTAAATCTTGGACTAAGAGTATGTTCTTGCCATAAATGAACTTGGAAAGGAACAATAATTAAGGACAATAACATCATGAAAAGAACCTATGATTCATTTGCCAATTATCAAACGAACATATATGATTCTCGATGGTACTTTGCTAGCTATATCTGTATATTAAATTCCTTGTTTCTTTTTTTAAAAAATATTAAAATCCTTGTCAGATTATGCATTTTTTGTTTTATGTTACTGATTATATTTGGACAAAACGTTATTTTAGTTGCTTATTCTTGTGTTTTTATTTCTTGGAAGAAGTGCAGCTTACGGGCTTGAACCATTTAAGGAACATATTTGGTCTAGGAAAACGTGAGGCTGAAACAATTATGCAAGATGTTACCTCAAAGGTCTACCGGAAGCAACTTCAGCAAGCTTTTGCTGGTGGGAATTTGGAAGCAGCTCCCAGCAAAGCAGCGTTTCTTGAAAATCTTTGTGCTGAATTGCACTTTGATCCAGATAAGGCTAAGAGGATGCATGAAGGTAATTTCCCTCTACATTAATATTATATTATCAACATCACGATGACTACCACTTTCTTGCAACTTTCGTTGTACTATTGACAACCCTCCTCCTCCACTAATTTCATAGCCTTGTGCACTTGGAGAACCCTTCTTTTTTCCTTTATGACTACGGTTGTTTAATTATAACCCCAGAATCTTAGAGAAGGTTGCCCTTCTGTTTTTCCACAAATTAGTTGTAAGACATAGCACTATCTTACTATATGATCGAACAGTACTGGATATATGCATATCTATTGTTGAACGATTTGAATTTTTTAATTTATTGGTACTGTTCAAACTATTATTCTATACTATTACTTATATACTCAGTTTCGCCGAAGACCCCCAATAAAAGTTAATGGACATTTGTGGTCTATGGAAAGGAAGAACAGATCACAAATGCAAAAGATGTTACTAGAGGGTGAAGAAGAGAAAATAAAGAATTGATCAAAGCAAGAGGGCTGGAGAAGAAAGGGGATCCAAATGTTGTGGGGATTTAAATTAGGATTTTACTTTTTTTTCGTCGTTGGTCATTTTTTTGGCACTGTCAAGCGCCAACTACTTGGTTGTTTTTTTTTATTTGGTAGTTTTGTATGGAAAAGGAGGAGGGTTGTGTTAGGCCTCGACAGCCAACGTAAAACCTCGTCGAATCTCATGAACATGGATCAACGAATATATTGCGCGAATGTACCTAAAAATTTGGTTACTGATAGAGCGCAATGGCGTCGTATGATTCATGAAGCCGACCCCACCTAGTGGGATAAGGCTTTGTTGTTGTTGTTGTTGTTGGTAGTTTTGTATGGAAAAGCTGCAACAGTAAATGTGCCTAATTCATCCAAGTGGCAGACTGCGCCAAGGTGATTGATGGTGTGCTCTTTTCTAGATTATCACAAGCTAGGTTGTTAGAAATATCAATGTCATGATGGCCTAGTTTGGAGTTTTTTTGTTCAGAGGTTTTTTGGCTCCATTGTTGGGTTGCTTCATATCAAAGTTTGATGGTTTCAACATCAAAACTGAGTGGAAAAATCAGAATCAGACATGTGATAACTTCACTTGTGTTTAAATCTCAAATCCCACATTGTGCTTAGGCATTTCCAATTCCAAACGTACTTGCAGAAATTTACAGACAGAAGCTTCAGCAGTTTGTAGAAGATGGAAAATTGAGCGAGGAGGAAGTTGCAGCCTTACAGCGTCTCAGAATTTTTCTATGCATCCACCAGGAAACTGTTGATGCAGCACATGCTGATATTTGTGGTCGTCTGTTTGAGAAGGTAAATGTTTTATATGGTTTTGTGATATTCTTTGATTCATCTTTTCCCCTAATTGCTTACTTTTGCACCTTTTGCCTGATGAGCCTTGGGGTTAAAGTTGCATCTAACTGTTGACACATGGGACATATAGTTGCACTGTGTAAAAAGGGCAGATGTTCAACCTCTTTATCAGAAAATGGAAATCTTCTGGTATGATGTTACTGATTGATATAATGTTCTATAGGTTGTTAAGGATGCGATTGCATCTGGTGTGGAGGGATATGATGCTGAAGTTAGAGCTGGTGTAAGAAAGGCTTCCCAAGGTTTGCGGCTCACACAAGAAGCTGCAATGGCCATTGCTAGCAAAGCAGTACGTATTTTCTCATGTAGTGGCACCAAGAGCGTCTTGTTTTCTCCCCACTGTTATATATTATGTTTCCATTCCAGACAAACTGCTAACTAGTTGCATTTTATCTTCTTATTGCTAACTGTGATTTTCAGGTTCGTAGAGTGTTCTTGACATATATACAACGAGCCAAGGGGGCAGGCAACCGTACTGAAGCTGCAAAAGAGTTGAAAAAAATGGTAGCATTCAACACATTGGTTGCCACTGAATTGGTAGCTGACATTAAAGGAGAACCAATCACATCAGAAGAACCTGCTAAAGAGGAACCTATACAGACAAATGATGAAGATGAATGGGAGTCCTTGCAAACTTTGAGAAAGACGAGACCAAGCAAAGAGCTTGAAGCAAAGTTGGGCAAGCCAGCTCAGACTGAAATTACCCTCAAGGAGGACCTCCCTGAAAGAGATAGAGCGGACCTTTACAGGACCTACTTACTCTTTTGTATAACTGGGGAGGTTACTACAGTTCCCTTTGGGGCTCAAATCACTACAAAGAAAGATAATTCAGAATTTTTATTACTAAATCAGCTTGGAGGTATACTTGGGATGACTGGTAAAGAGATAATAGAGGTCCATCGCAACTTTGCTGAACAGGCATTCATGAAACAGGCTGAGGTGATTCTAGCTGATGGGCAGTTAACAAAAGCCAGAATTGATCAGCTGAATGAGGTCCAGAAACAAGTGGGTTTGCCTGCAGAATATGCTCAGAAAGTTATCAAGAATATAACTACAACAAAGATGTCCGCTGCAATTGAAACAGCTGTCAATCAAGGAAGGATAGGCATACAACAAGTCCGAGAGCTGAAAGAAGCAGAGGTTGATCTAGACAGCATGATCTCAGAACGCTTACGTGAAAATCTGTTTAGGAAAACAGTGGAAGAGCTTTTCTCATCAGGCACAGGCACATTTGACGAAGTAGAAGTATATGAAAAGATACCATTAGATCTTAGTATAAATGCTGAGAAGGCAAAGCTGGTAGTTGAGGAGCTTGCCAAGACCAGGTTATCTAACTCCTTGGTTCAAGCTGTGGCACAACTGCGACAGCGGAATAAAGATGGCATGGTAAGAAATTGACTTATTCAAATTATGATGATGCAAAACTTATTTTGTTACAATTTTCATCTTTGCTTGAAGCCCTCTATAGTTAATAATGAAAAGAGGAACAATGTGAAAAGTCATTCTAATATTCACTTTGATTGTGCCCTGTTGAAAGAATTAGAATTATATATCGAACTTTGATTATAGTCTGTACTGCATTATACTAAATTGTGTTCCTTCCACTCATTCCAAACCAATAGTAACATACATTGTTTTTGTTTACAGTCTAATCAATCTTCCATAATGGTTTACAGCTTGCCTCCCTTAATGACATGCTTGCCTGCGACATGGCTGTTCCTGCACAGCCTCTATCATGGTCCTCACAGGAAGAGGTCGCTGACTTGTATTGCGTGTACCTGAAGAGCATCCCGAAGCCTGAAAAGCTCTCACGGTTGCAGTACTTGCTCGACATCAATGACTCCACAGCTTCTCTACTTCGGGACAATGCTGAGCGAGGTGCACTCCCTATTGAAGATGATGAAGTGAAGTTTGATTTTTAGATCTCTAGCATACGTTTTCTTATTCTTCTATTAGGTGGCTTTACATTTATTTTGAGAGTTCAATAAATTCAAGCAAATTTTGGTACACTCGGTTACTCATGATGTTCCGACCACCCTTATTTTTGTTGGCTTGATAAATTCAAAATATTGTATAGTTGTGTTGTCCTGTTATTGCAATTATTTCATGTGCATCTATCAACGGAAACTTAAAATAAAATGCATGGGCTTTTGCTTTGTGGTGTTGGTTCTGAAATTGTCTATGTGCATGCATAGCTTGTGATGCCAATTCCATGTTTAGGTGCTTTCTATGCATAATCTTGAACCTGGCTAAATCATTGTCCTTTGTTGAAACTTGAAACTACTGATGGAGAATGAGTTGAACCCAAATCATGCAATCAGAGATTACTTTTCTAATTATTATTCTCATTGACATTTTCTTAACTAAAAGCCTGCCACTTCAACAATTAGTCATTTATCTTTTCTAACTTATTGAAAATTTCTAATTTGTCAGATTTTTTGAACTTGTTTTAGTTATCCAATTAAATTTTACTCTTTCGTATCATTTGAATAAAAAGAACGGCCATTTAAAAAGTAAAATGAAAATAAAAATGCATTATCTATTCTAAACTATGTATGTTTTGTAACTGATGTACAAATGTAATTAGATGAATGAAAGAAAGAAAAAGTTAATACTAATTTGTAGTTTAGAAGTTGAGGTGGAAAGCTGCGACGAGACAAATGAAAATAACTCTTCTTTAATTTTAGGATCGCAGTTGTTTCTTACTTTTTAAAGATCGAATATGATTTAATATTTCACGCCAAAAAATTATGGCTTAAGATTATCTTAAGTTTGGATTTGTATGCACGTCAACAGTTGCTCCCAGACTCCCAGTTGAAGATCCATAATATGTGCTGAACTCACCAATCCTCTCTCTCACATGTGAAACGAGTATCGCAAGAGAAAAAGTACTCATTTTTGTATATTATATTTTCCTGTATCACGAATACTAGTTTTCCTTGTTACTAAGAAACAAAATACTGTTATGCATAACACATTTTGATGGGATGCCAATAATTGTTTGAGGGCTCCATATCCTCTCGTTAAGGTACTTCACATGGTAGAGTATGATGAGAAGTTAACGAAGGGCTTCATCTTTGACGAGATGGGGGAAGATTATTGAGAAAAGTAAAGTCAATTTCAAGATGTAATTATTTTATTTCATAATAATTTTAGATTTATTTGTCTTTCTTCTATGTTAGATTATTACTAATGTTTAATGAAACATGTTTGCATGTTTATTGCCTTCAATTATGAGTGAGGGTTATCGATCATAGATGGAAGGTTCAACTTCATATACCATCCATGTTGCAACCTATTATCCGAAACCTCAATTTCATTACTCTCCCAACTTTAAAGCTAATAGAGATGTCATTTGTGGATTATAAAAAAATGTGAATAGGATATTAGATGATGAAGAGCGAGATGAGGTTGATTTTCAACTTGAGAGATTCAAACATGAAAAGAATTATTTGGATTTTCAGCTGCTAAGTCTATGAGATTAAAAAAAGATACCAACAGATTGGTGACAATCTTATGATGTTGATACTCCATACTTGCAAACTTTTGCAATGAGAATATTGAGCGTAATTCTTCGAGATGCGAAAGGAATTGAAGTTCTTTTCAGATGGTAACTTCTTCTCTTGTCCAAGTTTGCTTGATGAATTTACTTTAATATGAAGAAGTATATTATGTATTTATATATATTTTCATTAAATCATTTGCTAGGTACACACACAAAAAAAAGAAATCAGTTGAAAAAAAAAAGAGTGGTTTGGCCTTTGTGATGTATAACTTGAAGTTGAAATATAAGAAAATCAAGAGGAAACAAGTTGATCTCCAAGCAAATGAGGATGACATTTCTTCTGATGATGAATGAATCATAGAAGAGGAAATATAAAATCCTTTGAGTTATAGTATTAATGCAAACTTGAGTTTTCTACGGGATGGGGAAGAGCATGATGAGAGTGGAGTTATTGTCGTTGGTAATGGTGAGGAGTACATGAATGCCTCACTTGATGATTTGGAGCTCCCCCAAGATTTTTAATTATCCTAATGAATTCAATTAGCATGACATTGATAATGATGATGATGTTCACGATGATTTGGAACTAAATGATATGCGATTGGTTATTGAGTTGTTTAATTTTTTTTAGTTATATCATATATATGATCATTTGTTATTTTGTGATGATGTGGTTTATGAACCTGATAGTTCATGAAGTTATGGTTGTATTTTGTAAACTTATGAACTGATTATATGGAGATTTGACTTGAATTTCTTTATTTAATCAAGCTATTGAAGTTGTCGAATGTTATTTGAGCTTATTTGGGGGCTGGAAATTGCAATTCTAAAGTTGAATTTGTGAGCTTAAATAAGGTAGTAAGTTTGTGAACTTGAATTCTTTTTATTTACTTATTGTTGTAACATTTTGTTGAGTTATCAAATATCAAGTTTGCACATATGCATTACAACATTAGTATGATTGTCATTTTTTATTTTTATTTTTTGAACTATTTTTATATAAATATTAGAAGTTAAAATCAAAATGTATACTTTGAATCGAGCCATGGGATCCATTTTTAAATCATAGAAGTTAAGAATCTTAATATCATAATTCATGACTATCTCTTGTATTAAATTAAAAATAAACTTTTAATACATAAGTAAGATCACATGATTTTCGAATGGATCTTATAATCATCAATTTTACGGCTCCTTTTCTATCTTGAGTAAGATCTCGATCTTGACAATTGTGTATATAACATCATCAGAAAACTAAAATCAAGTGTCATTGAAATTTATTTAATATTGAACTCTATATATTTGAATGTTGTTGAAAGTCATAGTTTTCTACTAAACTATCACAAAATGGTTATTGTTTTGTGAGTTACTTTTTTTTACATGCATTTCAAATAAGAAATACATAACTTTTATCTTTCAAATGTTTCTTTTCAAATAATAATATAGGTTAAAGACGTCACAAAGTAAAAAAATGAAAACAAAATTAAAGAAAGATATCAGTGGGTAAAGTAGAAAGAGATATGTTGCATGCATTTGTAGTCTGAGCATATGATGCACCGTACATATAGCTATATGTATAAATTAAAACAAATATTCATTTAATGAAATACTAGTGACTGGAAATTACTTTTTAAAATAGTAATGATATTATTATCTTATTTAAAATCATATTGATCTTTTTCATATTTAGAAAATGTATTTAAAAACTTTTCTTTTGATTTTTGATTTCTAATATATTTTGTCTTTTTTTCTTTTGTATGTATTTATCTTTCTTTTAGTTTCTTAACTCTATGTTCAATATATATAGTGCTATTTAATATCATAGTTGTATTATTGTAATCAATTTCGGGTAAACTTGCATCCAAACACTAATATATAATTCACCTATATTAATGTATTTTTAACAAAGTGTCTTAGAATTCTAATATATTTTATCCAAACATGATCTTAGTGTCCTTACAAGGCTTTGGCAACATTTGGAAAAAAATCCAAAAATTTGAAAGAGAGCATATTAGCTCGCGTAGATACCTTTCTCTCACAAGAGCATTTGCAAAAGTTGTTTTGCTGAACAAAAAATTGGCGAAAAGTGAGTAAAAAGAATTTCACCAAGCACTAACAAAAAAAAATGTTCGACGATGTAACTCCCCAAATCTTTCCATATAAAAAAAATATCCCTATAACCGAATTTAAATTCGAATCCTCTTAGATTTTATCTCCTCCAAAGATATTCTCATAATTAGAAAATAAAAATCAGAATCCTAATTAATTTAAATTTTGAAATTTATTAATTATCCAATAAACCTGGACTCTTAGATTATAAATACACCCTAGGGGTTTGAGACACATATTTTTTATTCTGAAAATTGTGGCCGGCCCTAGGTAAGAGGATTCTTCCCCTCTCCCCATGTTCATTCTTCTTCTTCTTCTTTCTCTCATCCCATGGATTTTATTCGGCCTAGGAGAAGAAGATCCTCGATCTCAACAAGATAGATGCTGGAGAGGACGTTCCGAAAGAGTAGAACGAATCCAGAAGAACCCGAAGGTATGTCCCCTGACGGATTCTCAGTACAAAAAGTAAAGTATTTAGATCTGCATGTGTTGGATTTTCTTTGATTCTACGAACACGTTTTTCTGCCCTCACAAAA
>LTAE01009622.1:0-11002 GCA_001647135.1 Pontederia paniculata
TTTCACGTCAAAGAGCAGATAGGTGTGATTCAGAGGTGAACCCAGGGTTCTGGTGTCTTCTCCACATTAGAATTATCTTTCTTTTAATTTCTGCAATTTCTATTTCAAAAACCCAAAAATATTATTTTTGTTGATTACCCCTCACCTATTCTGGTTAGGGCTTGGACCTTTAGTGTCAAGCCCCCTAACCGCGAGAACTTGACTGAGGAAAAGTAGTAATAGAAGCGCAAAAGCGAAGTTTCCCTGTGGATCGATATCTAAAGTACTCGACGATTGCCGTATACTTGCGGTAATAGGAGTGTGCATAGGTTTATAAATATTAAAATTTGAAGTGAAGACAATATTTAAAGAAGATCGATCCTAGTTAATCCCCTAACATGTGGTCATTTTCTATTCTACCCCACACTTCGCATCACCAGGCTATAACAAATGAATTCTTCAGCAGTCTAGAGATCGATGAAGATGACCGGCAGGTACAATTTCATTTATTCTATAAGGATTTCAGTTAGACTTTTGATCAGATTGGAAAAGCAATGGGTTTACCTTCAATGACTGCCCCGAGACCATCTATATATGATCCTAAAGTCGTATGGAAGTGGATAACTGCCAGAATGAGCTGCAAATCAAGTGCGCCACATCCGCATGTATCAGAAATCCAGCCATCAGATACTTCCATAGGATCCTGGCAAACACTCTTCTCGACCGCACCAACACTGAGTCTAGTGTTAGAGAGACTAAACTATTCATCATCTGGGCTTTCTTGCAACAGAAGATGATTGATATGGTGAGCATATTTCTCTCGAGTTCCTACAAGATGGCTCGCCAGAACAAGGGAACTATGGTTATAGGTGGACTGATAACACCTATTGCGAAAGCTTGCGGCATCGACATCAAAACCCTAAAGGACATTTCAACTAAGGGGACACTGGATATGAAGAGCCTGCTACACATGAAGATAGTCACTTGCCGCCAAGGTGTATACTACCTACTCAACCCTAGAGATCCCTATCAAGACATCAAGTTGTCTGACCTGACCGCACAACAGTGACAAAGAAACAAAACTGGTTGTTGGAGGAGACACATGTAGTTGATCCCAACTCACCAGCCTCTACTGTAGTTGCATATGGATTAAAACAGCTATCAAAGGGAAAGAGTAAGAAACGTTCACCAAGCCCTCCCACCCTAAAACCAGCAAAAGAAATAAGACAGTCCACACTACCCCCACTCCAGACGACCCCTCCTTTCCATCCGAGATGATCAAGATTCTCCAGCCAAGCCTGACCCCACGTCTACCATGACGAAGAAGCCCACTCAGGACAAAGCTACCCCCACTTAGGCTGAACTCAAAACTACCCCCATCCCACACGTAACTACTACTCCTGCTACCTCCACTATCAAGGAAACAATTGAACCTCCAGCAGCCCCCACTCCATCAAAGGCTAACACCACTGTGGCTACACCTAACGAGTATGTCTATCAGATGGCAAAACATAATGCACCATTCTCAACCATCCTAGGCCACAACATCAAGTTGAGGAAACAGAACAAACAACTCTGAGATCTCCTCCAGTCAATCGCTGAAAAGCTGGGAGTCACTGCCGCCAGCCCCAGCTCCTCAACCGCAAAACCATAAAGAACTTTTCTCCCTCACTTAGATCAACACTGAGGACAATGTTGAATTTAAGTTTGGGGGAGCCAATGGTATGGTTACTCCTCTCAAAACTCTAGTTCATTTGAGCTACCATGCCTACCTTTTGTTTTAAATATGTATACAAATTTTGAAATCATCCCTTTTGCAGCAAAACAACATTTTCACACTTGTTCCTCCAATCACATCATGATTTTGGCACATACACATCTCTGCTTACTCAACTTAGGATTTTGAAAGCATTATGTAACTTTTATAGCTCTACACTCTCAACCTAAACTGATAGAACTCCTAATCATTCTTAACTAGATGGAACTAAGACACATAACTGCCCCCATGTAGAACCAAAACTCATAGCAACTGTGATGATACCCTGTTCATGCTACTCTCTAGTCTTTTACAATCCTTGCAATCATTGTTGGTTTATTCGCAGGCAGCATATGTACAAATTCTTCCATAAAAGAGGGTTAGTAACCCCATTTGAAAAAAAGGGTTAGTAACCCGATTCAAAAAAAAAGAAAAAAAGGAGAAAAAGGGTTAGTAATCCTACTTGAAAAAATATATATATTTGGGTTAGTAACCCAATGCGAAAAAAAGGGAAGAAGGGTTAGTAACCAATTTTTGTTTGTGATTGAACCAACATCACTTCTACTTCTTATGAAGGATTGTAGGTCTAGAGAGAGGGTTGTGTGAAGGGATTATCCAGTTTGCATATTTAGTGTGCACTAGGCTTGAGTTTCAGTGGTTCTGGGAGGAGGCCAATTGGCTAAGAAAACGCATGATGACTAGGGAATGCGATTGATTGGGGGGAAGCTGTGTAAGTTATTGCAAGTTCATAGTGTGGCTGATTTAAATTGCTATTTTTGTAGCCTGAAATCTTCTAATTCTTTGCTTGAGGACAAGAAAAAGCTTAAGTTTGGGAAATTATGATGACAGAGAATTTACTCTCTATTTTTCTTTGCAAAGACTATACTTTTTCATGAAAGTATGTATCATTTACATACACTGCCACACTATTTTATGTCTTTTGCATCATTTGAACTTCCCTAGGCTTAAATACACATTCTCACCCCAATGACCATTTCTAGTAAAGATTTGAGTGCTTTATGCCTGATTTTTCATGCAGATAGTTACCCAAGGACTAGCAACATGTGTGCTGGAAGTTATACGTAGGGGCACCTGCACTGAAGACCAGACCTAGGGGTATTTGCTGTCACTACCTGCAAAACTCACTAGAAGACAAAATGTGTACAGAATCTACAGATTCCTTTATCTACTGTTGTGGTCCATATGAGGAAGGTTCCTGGGCGGTTTCAAATAATATTGACAGGTCTGTGTAGATGATATGTGGCATTGAAGTATTGGAGGAGAAAAGAGGAGGACAAAAAAGCAAAATGAGAAAAGAGGGAGGTGCCATTCTGCATCTGTAAGGAAGCATCGAGTGGAACCACCATTGCAGAAGGAAGGAAGAACCATAGCTGAAAGAAGAGAGTTTTCATGTTGGGATTCGAGTATCATTGGTTTTATGCTTAGTGATTTCTGTTTGTATTAATTTTCCGATGATGAACTCGTGAATGATGATGTTTGTGATGTGTTTGACGGCTGTTTTAGGCTAAACGATTAGGCCTGGACATGGAATGATTTGAGAACATCTACTTGTTATATGAACTTATCTTTTAGTGCATTCATGTTTCCATTCGACTTTCCAATCTTTCCTTCGCATTGTGTCCTTTGTATATATGCTGATTTTTTATGCTGTGAACTGCTTGTTATCTATTCCATGGATGGTTGAGACCGAGAGGGAGAACCCATTCCATTGAGGAGATATGGCATTCAGTCCTCATTCATGATACTTTTTATGTGTATGCTTTGATGTGGAGAGCTACTCGTTGCCTTATCTTTGGTGGAAGGTTGAAACCGAGAGGGAGAACTTTCCCCATTGAGAAGAAGTAATGTGTAGTTACCATACTAGATATTGTGTATGTGATTGGTTTTAATGTTATCAGCTATATGTTGTTATTATCTTTGGTGGAAGGTTGAGCCCGAGAGGGAGAACTTTCTCCATTAAAGAGAAGTAGTAGCTAGTTCTTATCTTTGTATATGTGATGTTTTGATGTGTTGAGCTATTCGCTACCTATTTTCGTGGAGGGTTGAGACCGAGAGGGAGAACCCATTCCATTTGGGAAGATATAGTGTATAGTTCTCGTTCATGATATATTGTGTATGCTGATTTTGATGTTGTGAGCTGCTCATTGCTCTATCTTTAGTGGAGGGTTGAGACCGAGAGGGAGAACTTGCTCCATTGAAAGGAAGTAATAGCTAGTTCTTATCTTTGTTATCTTTTTTTAGTTGGAATCTCGTTCATATTCCTTCAACAAGGGGTTGAGACCGAGAGGAAGAACCCTTTGTCTAAGGTATTTGTATGAGGCCGAGAGGTTCCCATGAGCACATATTCCTTTAACAAGGGGTTGAGAGCGAGAGGGAGAACATATTTTGTGTGAGGTTGAGAGGTTCCTATAAGCACCTAGGTTTGATTGGAGAGGGGTTATCCATAGCATCGAGAGATTGCATGTGAGAAGCCTTTAGGGATTTAAGTTCAAGCCTTGACTGCGAGAGTAGCTAGGATTGGTTTCTTAATGTCTCAAGTCGACTTTATTTGAGTTCCATGTGTTCATTGGCAAGTAGGATTCGAAAATGATTCCCATGTCCCGACCGTTTTCCCTATTCGAGTGATTCGATTTTCCTTCGTATTAGTTCTATTTCTACCTACCTTAAATCTAAAACACCAAAAATATTTACTTTACCTTTCTTTTCAGATGTTAATCCTAGTTTACCTAAATTTCTGCACAAAAGATATTTCTTCTTGATTTTGGTTCGTGGTAGAATAGAGAGGTTGAGTTATGAATTTCTGATTTTGTGGATTCGACCCTAAAATACTACAAGGATAACCGTATACTTACGGTTGGAGTTGTGTGTTTATGTTTATTTTTAAAACTTTTTTATTTTTGTTTCTGTCCAGGTGCCCCCAGGTTCAGAATTGCCAAATCATTGACATTCTGAAATCTGCCATCACCTGTGTTTTCGAAACACGATTTGTGCTCATCACTATGCATGGACTGAAATGATAATTCAAATACTAAAACTTTAGATATGTTACTTTAGTGATAACAATACATCTCTATAGCCACTTTCTAGTACATCTGAAGACTCATAAATAAGGGTATGCATACCTAGTGTTATAACTCTTCTATTGCATAACATTTAATCTCCATGTATAGATAAATGAAGTATTGTATTACTGGATCTCATATATTTTGAAATTAATCAATAAATTGAACAATTATGGGATTTATATGGAAAAAGTTAATGAGGTCTAGTGTATGGGAAAATTAGGTCCTCTAGAATATGATATCTGGATTCTTAATTATGTGTTTTTACATTCAATGTCACTTAATTTGTTATGTTGGTAACTGATGCATATGTTATGCAATAAAGTGCATATTGTTGAAGTAATTATACTTCTGAATATATATGAGGGTAAGTGATATGGTTTATATGAACACAACAAAGAATTGAATCATTTTATTGTAATTATGTTATATGATTGATATGACAAGGTGATGCAATTGTATATTACATAAGCATGCATTTGCCTTATCCTTGCTGGGTTGATATGTTTACCACTATAGGTTGAAATACCTTATAGGGCTGATATGATAAATTTTCGGAAGGATGACTCAAGGTTGTTTGGACCTAAGTGTCTTACGAACCAAAGTGCTACATTGCAACTGATGGGAGCCACCACTTGAATTCGTAGTGGCTACCTCTAAAATCCATCAACCACTACCCCGACAGGGTTGATATGATATCCCGACAGGGTTGATATGATATCCCGGAAGGGATGATACCTCTGGCCAGTTGATGTTATGACATGTACATGCATCCATGATATTCATGTGCCTCCAAGTGGCAAGTGCAATACAAATGTTATTGTAATATTGTGAGATTGATTATGCATATGATAAAGTATTGATACTTATGTTACTTAATATTCCATGATATGCTTAATATTATTTTATTCAAATTGAATATATGATAACACATAGGTTATGAGTTTTCAACTTACTGAAATGTGGTTTGCTCATAATGTTATTTCCAATATTTTTCAAATTAGTAGACAAGAGTTGCAGCCGTGTTTAGTGATCCTCTTTAGAAATTGCACTACTTTTGGTCAAGCTATAGATGACGTTTAGGTCTCTCCTCATGATGTATAACTTTTGTATAAGGATGTTAAATGCTAAGAAAAAATATTGTAGAATGTGTAAGTATAGATTAATACGGATTTGCTCTGAGATCAATATATATACTGCATATGTTATGATTTCATTTATAATACTATCCATGTGAGATATCAAATGAATTATAACATGCTTATGTCATATTATATTTTATCGACCATAATAGGTCGCGACTTATGGATCAAACCAAAATTTGAACCGGGGTCGTGACAATTATGGTATCAGAGCCACTCCTCGTAGGCCTCAGAGCAAAAAGTTTCATGTGCTAATATCATGAGCGATTATCTAGAGTTCGGGATCCACTTCTTTTGTGTTCTTATTTTCTATGCTTTGAACAAAATTCTTTTTAGGTATGGTTGTCCTTTTGTTAATGAATGCCACATGGATACAAAAGGTGATCATACAAGTGATTTTAGGTGAAAATAAGTGATGTATCACCCTGATAAGTAAAAGGGTGCATATGTTCCTTTCGTCGAAAGAATTCTTTAGGGAGTTCGTCGAAAGATGTATTGGATTGAGGCCTCTTATCATCGATCGGAAACTCGAACTGGATCATAGAGTTAGTCATCTGTGGTGTGTAGGTTTGAAGCTCAGCGAAAAAGTGATTGGAGTGGGACGCCTTTCTAATCCTTAATCACGAGCTCGAACGAACCAACATTTCTCCATTGCAAACCAATAAGAAAGAGAAGATATTTACGAGAGGGATTGTATATTAATTTGTTTAGTTTAGACATGCTTTTTGAACAAGTTGAGGTTAGCCAATAGCTTCCTTGTTTGTATATATAATAATTTTGGATTGATTTTGTAGACTTATATGTCAAGATTTAAGAATTAATTACGTTGGTTATAGACACTAGATCCTCTTTGGAATTTGGCTCGAGTTAGAATTGTAAAGTTACTATGAGTTGCTTTTAAAGTTTGGAACCATAAAAGTGATACTCAAGATGTGAAGGTTTATTCTGCAAACATTCTATAAAATAGAACTAGGAAATGTTAGTTGTCAAGATGATAATTAAATCCAATATAATCTTTGAATGGTAGAATTCCATGAACGATAAGGTTTTGGTGGAATCCAACGTTACTTGATAAAAGGTAATGTGAGACACTAAAAGATATTACTGTAAGTATAAAGTTGTTTATGAATCTCTACCAACAAGGAAATGCTAACAAGAGGAAGAAATATATATATATATATGTCTAAGTTTATCATCCTCTTAGGGAGTATAAAAAGAAAAAAAAATCATCTAAATTGTCTAGGTTCTCAACAATTTAGATTGAACATATTATATCTAGGTAACAAGTCACCTTTGCATAAATGAAAAACATCATTGTGGAAGTTATTATTGATATATCAAGGAACTAAAGGTACACGAGTCATAATGTGGGTCACAATTTTTTTATCTTTGAAAAGTATTTTATGTGGGTCTTTAAGATATCTAACGTAAATAAATAAATAAATGCATATTTATGTGTATGTGCATACATACATATATATATATATATATATAATATATATATATATATATATGGGAGCTCAAATGGAATTTCAAATTCTCTTTATACGCTTGTGTTCACTTTTAATTATTTGAAAGATATATAATTCTACTCTCGCAAGGTCTTTTTATGAAGTTCGACTTAGTAAACTTATATGTACCCTACATATTAAAAGTACGGTGGATGAAAGAAAGATTATTTACATCAAATGCTATAAAGTATAATAGGTGTAACAGAGTCAATCGATCAGACCTTTGTGATTTGTCGCTCTCTCCATCGGGAGACATATTTAGGAATGGATAATATTAGCTTATGAGAAGGAAGGTGCTTCAGTCTCGAGTTAAATGACTAGTCCTAAGAATGGTAGGAAGTTCCCTAGTCTGGTGACTAGCTTTAAACCATGATATATAAGAGATTTTTTTAAAAAAAAAACTAAAATAAGATAAAATATCTTGCAAATAAAATTCTTAGGAATTCAAGTTCAATGGAAAAAAATGATAGATGCTCACCATTATAGGGTGCGCAGACCTTAGCATAACAATCATATGGTAACTCCATGAGTCGGAATATTTTTCTCCTAATACAAATTTAAAGGCAAATTGAAAAAGAAAAGAGCTAGGTTGATTCTTCCAAATATTATGAAAGGTATGAAAGGGTGGAAAAAAATAATAAAATTAATTCACAAAACGAAATTTTTTGTTGCAAACAGAAAATAAATAGAAGTATCATTTGATAAGAAATCATCAAAACAGTAAAATCAAATGCATAAAATTTTAGATTATTGCTGGTAAGTTTGACCTTACTAAAATTCGAGGACGAATTTATTTAACGAGGGAAGAATGTACTATCCTAAAAATTTACTTATGTGCCAATTAATTTGTTAAAAAATAATTAATTTAGCTCATTACTCTTTTTGTCAACATTTATCTTAATTTTATCAGCACATAGTTATTTAGTTTCTAATTCAATAAGCTAACTCATCAGCTTAAAGTGAGTAATTTAGTTATTTACTAATAATATAATTTAATTGTTTACTAATAATACAATTTAATTATTCAACTTATTAGTTAATTTTGATTTGCTATCTGAGAACTTTAGTGGAGTTAATATGTAATTAGTACTTAAATAAAATAAGTAAAGAAACCTAAATGAGTTAGGGTCCTAATCTAAGTGGAAAATAATGTATATAAAGAAAGTTATGATAACAAAAAGGGGTACCTAACAGTTCTTAAATTTCTTATTCACGATTTAGATGTTGGTTGTTGTGGAAACTCTTGTGGGTGAAGTATAGCAAAGAAAATTTTGAGATGAAAATCTATGTTAAACTATAAGAGTTTAGTATCTAGCGAAGTTCATTTCACAAAGTTTGGAAATTGCAGTAATTTACAAGTGGATCTTTTGATGTCTATCAATTTGTTAATAGTGCAGAGTTTATTTACTTAATCAATTGTAATATGATAATCACTATAAATTGTTGATTCAGATAACTTAAGTTAGTAGTCTTTATGACAATTACTTTTCAAGGAAATGAGAACTATTGAACTCTAAAGTATAGTTTATAGTATACATTGTACATGCAACCAAGATAAATTAATGACTCAAGTGTTCTTTTGAAATCACTAGTTGATTAAATATACATAGAACTTGTTTTTATTTATATTATATGCGCTATGTTTACTTGTCATTTATATTATCTTGTATGTATCTTGTCATTTGTGCCATTGAGTATCAGATGCCTGTATAATGCCTCTGAATTAGTAAGTTGCTTTCTCCTAGCATATGTATTCACACTTTCTGAACCTGGTACGACTAAGATTTTGATATGTGTTGAAAATGATATGAAAAATATATTCATAATGACTAGACATGCTTCTATGATTATGAAAACTCTGATATAATATAAATTGTGATGGTCAATGATATGGTTATATGAAGTCAGCAAAGAATTGAATTGCCTTAATGCAATCGTGGTATATGGTTGATATGTCATGATGAAATTTGTATCTTACAGAGGCATGCATTTGCATTACCCCTGTTGGGTTGATATGTTTACCCCATAAGATGAAATACTTTATAGGGCTGATATGATAAATTCCCGGAAGGATGATTTAAGGTTGTTTGGACCTAAGTGTCATATGAACCAAAGTGCTACATTGTAGAACCCAATGTGAGCCACCACTTGAATTCATAGGGGCCACCTATAGAATCCATCAACCACTACCCCGGTAGGGTAGATATGATACCCCAGAAGGGATGATACCTCTGGCCAGTGGAGATATGTGCATGCATTCAGGCGTAAACATAGATATGTTTGCGTGTTTTGAAATGGTTACCAAAATATGTGCATATCCTTACATGATTTGATATGGATAATTTTATGTAATGGTATGTATCTCATGCATATGGGGTCTTATCTATGTATTACTTCAGTAGTAATTTGTGTCTTATCTATGTCTTTCAATATTATATGGGGTCTTGTATACCAATCTTTCAAGTATTATATGCTTTATTATTTCTTATATGTGCCATTTCTATAATTGTTATGTTCAATTATTTGTTAATCCTACATACGAGCCTATGCTCACGGGAAGTATGTATATATATACATATATATTATGTATATATATGCATGTTTGCCCCTGCATTTGGATCCTGCAGGTTAAGTATGAGAGGAGATCAACGCCCATGACATGATTTGGCGCATGGAACGGGAGTCAAAAAGATATTTCAAATTAAGTTGTCACATTTATTTTGGAGAATTTATGTTGGATATAGTGTTATTTTATTTGTAAAATATATTTAATGATATATGTAAGTACATGGAAGAATAACTTGTATTATCATGTTCAGGTTTATGTTTCTTTAAATTATTTATGTTGAAAAAATGAGCTTTAAATTTTAATATTATGAAATTTTGGTTAAACGTCAATTAGTAACGATCATGCTTTTGAGTTGATTCATATAATTGTATGTTCCGCTGACTAGAGGAGTTGGGTCGTTACATATGATATAAGAGCTCTCCTCGTGTGGGCCTCTATGTCATGGTGGGAGATCACTCAACAAGGATGATGAGTCCCCTAAGGGGGAAGGATGCAAGAGGCATGCCTCGGATTAGTCCCACAAGAATAAGTCACGGGAGAGATGCTGGGTATATATGGGAACATTGCCTTCACTAGGTGTGACGCATTTTGGTAAAACCGTGCGGGCTAAGGCCCAAACCGAACAATATCACGACTTGGTCAGGGTGTTACATATGGTATCAGAGCCACTCCGCATAGGCCTTTGTGCCATGGTGGGAGATTACTCAACGAGGACGTTGAGTCCCCTAAGGGGGGAAGGATGCAAGAGGCATGCCTTGGATTAGTCCCACATGCACAAGTCAAGGGAGAGATGCTGGGTACATATGGGAACATGGCCTTCACTAGGTGTGACGTGTTTTGGTAAAACCGTGCGGGCTAAGGCCCAGAGCAGACAATATCATGCCTTGACAAGGGATGTTACATGTGGTATTAGAGCCACTCCTCGTGGACCTTTGTGTCATGGTGGGAGATCACTCAACGAG
>LTAE01009623.1:4230-18255 GCA_001647135.1 Pontederia paniculata
TATATATATATATATATATATATATACACTAAATTTTGAATAAAATCTCTAGTAGGAATAAAATAAACTAGAATGCATAAGTTAAAAATTGTTTCATAAAAAAACATAACTTATAATCTAAAATTTCCAAATTTTGTTTGTAAGTTTGATATTTATGTTAAGTAGTTTTTAATAAAATGTTTACGCATTTATTGGATGAGTGATAATAATTTTCTTTCATTTTATTTATCTAGTATGTTCATATAAACATTCTAAATCATGGTTATAATAAAAATATATTATACAAAAAATTTCAGTCTCATCAAATGAGGTCAAATTTTTTTGTCTAATATTTACCCTAATACACGATTAATAGTATGATGATGTATTGTGAAGTCAACATGATATATTTTATTATAATAATGATATATTAATTAGCATAATGAAAGAAAAAATTGGTTGTACCCAACAAAAAGACTAAATGTATAATGATAATAAAGATATTGGGATAAAAATTAAAGAATTATATGCGGAAATGATTTAATTCTAAATTAATGTCGATATAAATTATCTCATCAAACTATAGTACTTTGAAACCATCAACATTTTTCAAAATTAATTCTTAAATTGTAATTTCATTTATTGTTCACTCCCCAGTCGGGTCATTTTCTTAGCACACATTTTATATTTGGGGTTGTATATGAAATAAATGAGTTAAAAAAATAAATTAATTACTTGTTTGTATACTTTGTTCGTCCATGACATATTTGATGGGATCAAGGAAACAAAGGTGAACCATTTACTGTGATATGTGACCACAAGCCAATTCTCCAGATAAAAGAACAGACAAAATAATCCAAACGAATTAAAGAAAAAAGAACTGACTAAAAAGATCAAACATGAAACAGAAAAAAAAGATTGATTTAACTTTAATCATTATTTACTATTGGGTTAATTAAGCCTTTTGGAACGGTTACAAAGGACAAGACCAGGAAAAGAGTATGACAAATAACATTATTACAATTGTTAATGGGTGTGTAAATTATTCTTTGACTTATATATGATTAAAAAGTTAAGATTAGATCTGATATAAGTAATTTATTTTCAAGTAAAAAAGTTAGTTTTATTTTTTAATAAAAAAACTAACTATATATGCTAAATTTAATTTTAATTGTCAGTATAAATAAAAAAAAATGATTTACACATTCATTGAACTCTTTATTATATATTTATGTTCTTATTTTGCCAAACCAGTAAATTAGTTACCAATTTACTGTACTGGTACATTGCCCTCACAGTAGCAGGGCCATATTCCTGCTTATTATTGTGGAGCTATGCTAATTACAAATCATCATTTCATAAATAAGAACCTTTTTAAATAATTTGAGCTGTTTAACCTCCAACATCAGCACAATAATCATTAAACATCCCCATTAATGGAATGTGTTTGTTAAGCACTCTGTCTGTGTTCCCTGAACAATTCTCAAAAAACAATTATTTTTATAAGCTTCATACCCTTTTGGCTTAGAATTTGAATGAGTTATGACAAATATCATGAATAAGTGGATGAAAGGATTCAATCAGATCAAATCCATCAATCAAAGTCTCTCTCTCTGTCTCTCTCTATCTGCAAGTCATGATCTATGTCCTCAGACATTTCTGTGGAACTCTTTTTGAGAGTTACCTCTTTTGGTCATGAGTCTCTCTCTCTCTCTCCCCTCTCTCTCTCTCTGCAACTCATGATCCATGTCCTCAGGCATTTCTGTGGAACTCTTTTTGAGAGTTACCTCTTTTGGTCATGAGTCAAATCTGAGTAGACCCTGGTCCACAGTATTGGGACTCCCCTCCTCTCCTCTACCAACCATTGGAAGCCTACAACAGCATCCTTTTTATTACAAGCTGCCTCACAGCTGCCCAGTTTCATTTTCTTCACATCCTCATCCGCCCTTCAAAACACATGAACAACATAGAAGACAATGAAGGAAAGCATTTAATATTTTGATTACTGTTCCATTTTGTTTGTGCAATATTATCTCATGTGAGAAATATTTAATGTTTTAATTAATATATTCCAATTCGTTATTGCCCAAAAAAACAATATTCTATATGTCAACGTATTCTTTTGACACATCAACAAAGTAATAATTTTATCCTTTCCTATGAAATTTTTAAAGTGACGTTTGTAGGAAATAGAATTTTTTAATATGGTCGCGATGTAACAAAAAATGGATATTCTTATTAGCAAATTGACTTAGATATTAGGCTCTATTTTTTAAAAAAATAAATTCGTTGAAAAATAAATTTTTGAAAAGATTTATTTTCTTATGCTTAGTATATGACTTATAAACAAGGGAGATATGAATGTGTAGCATTATAAATCAGAGGAGTCCATTTCTCTTCACAATTTTATGTAATATTATTAGCGTGGATCTTTATTAACAAACTCGTACTAATAAATTTGTATTATATGTAAGTGTTGAAATATTATGTTGTAAAGTACAACGCTACACAAATATTTTATTTTTTCAATATAAAGAAAAAATAATTTTGAAAAATAAAAATATGAGGCTATATAAGATAAATAAGATTTTTTATTTTTAAAAGTGTAATTTATTGTTTCAAATTTAACTAATATTTTTTAAATAATAAAAAATATTTTTTTGGTTGATCAATTTATTTCAACAATAAAAAGTCAAGAATAGTTTTTATCGAAAAAGATTTTTTGCTAAGACAAACCGAACCTTATTTTTGAAAGATGAGCAATCTTTGAAAGCAAAAACTGAGAATATAATATTTTTTTAAAATGAATAATTCAAATCAGATAAACACAAATATCAGCAAAATCACGTCAAAATGTCTTGTGATAAAGTATAGTTAACTTTGTCTTCTTTTATGTGTTTATTGCATAATAATAGTTATAGGTGCCAATGAAGGTAACTATCCTACTTTGCTTCATTAAATATCGCAAATGTTCATCAAGAACCACTACCTACCAACAATGGCATCTAAAATGCCAACTAATTTGAACTAAATTTAATACATAATAAAATCACATTTTTGTAATATATATTTAATTAAAAAACAATATAATGAAATATTACAAGGGGGTACAATTAATTATCGGTAGATTTTTTCGGGTCTGCAAAATTGCATCGCCTGTAATTAATGACGTCAAATCAAAACTCAAATCTTTTACTTGGCTTCTATGCTCATCTTAGATTTGTGTAATTTATCCATAAAAATCTAATGGTATCAACTGCACGTTACATGCTGCGCAGCGCGTCCGCCGGAGGACGTCAAGCCGCCGTTCCCTTCGCACTCCGATCGCCGGCAGGAGAAAAGAAAAAAACTAAACTTTTCACCTCTCCATGATCGCCTCCTCCTCAGGGCCTCTCTTTGCTTTCTATCTTTCCGCTGCAACCAGCAGAGTCCACCATTACCAACCCACAGCAGCACCCCAAGAAAGCTTCCCCTGGATCTACCAATGCCCGCCATGGGAGAAATCCTTGGACCCAATTGAACTCTGCGCGCCTTCGTTCTCACACTTGCGCGCCGCTGCCTGCGGCCAAGTGTCGGCGCGCGAGGGCGGGCAGCTCGGCAGCGCCCCCCACACTTGTCGCCAGCCCCGTCGCGTCGGTCGCCCTGCAGGTGGCGCAGGGCGGGGCGCGCTGTAGACGAACGGGATGGAAGCAGTGCGCATGAGTCATCGGCCTCGTTAACATGTGGCGGCTGAGAGGAGTAAATGGACGGAGAAGGTGGCATNGGCAGCTCGGCAGCGCCCCCCACACTTGTCGCCAGCCCCGTCGCGTCGGTCGCCCTGCAGGTGGCGCAGGGCGGGGCGCGCTGTAGACGAACGGGATGGAAGCAGTGCGCATGAGTCATCGGCCTCGTTAACATGTGGCGGCTGAGAGGAGTAAATGGACGGAGAAGGTGGCATTTTCGTTGATAGCGTCAAAGGGATTTTTTTTTTCGGTAGGTTATTAGCACTCGACTAATTCAATGTTCGGACGAGAGCGACCTAAAGACGAACTAGGAGACCAAAAAAATTAAAGGGGTCGAAATATATAATAATAAATTAAAAAAAAATAAGAAGGATTAAAATTTGAACCCTGAACTTCTAGATGTTAGTCAGAATTATTTATCCACTATGTCGTTTAGATAATTATAATAATTTGTTAGCATCTATTTTATTTATTGACTATAACTATTAGTATACATATATATATATTATATATATATATATTATATACATATATATATTATATATCGAAAAGTTGGAGGGACCGAGGCCCCTCGAGGTATATGTGGGTCCGCCCTTAGGCCCTGATCAAATTGACGACTCCGAAGCTCAAACTCGGGACTACTAACTCTCGATTTCTCAACTCGGAATACAGACTCGCCAACCAGTGTATTTTCGAAATAAGACGGTGATATTAAATGCTAATTAATTTGAAGGATAATTATTTTGAATTATTTTAATCCTTAAGGTTAGATGAGAAAAGGAGGAGATTTATTTGTTTATTAATTCAGCACTGCGTTATATTGGCTGTTAAAAGCGTGAGAAGAGCTGGAGACGCAGATATAGAGAAGAGAAGTGAGAGAGAGAGAGAGAGAGAGAGAGAGAGAGAGAGAGAGAGATCACAGAGGTGAAGAGGGAGGAGGATAAGGGAGGGTCTCAAGGAAAGGGGACATGTTCCCTTGCTGAAAGGTTTGTTCCTCTTGCTCTGCTGCAAAAAAGAAAAAAAAGGCGTTTTTTTAACTCATGATACGAATGACGATTTATACGAAGTTGTTTCTTTGGTTTTTGATTCTTACCCTCTTTTTTTTTATGTTTTATATTTGTGGGTGGAGGTTTTGACTCGTTCTGGTTCTTTGCATTTGTCTCTGCTTTCTCTTTTTCCCCCCCTTTTTTTTTTGTTCTCCTTTTGTTGTGATTCTTTGGGAGTGTGGGAGATGGTCGATTGACAAGGAAGGTTTTGTTTCTTCCTGGTGCGGATTGGAGAAAAGGCAGGTCCTTTTTTTGTTCTCAGTCTTCCCCTTCTCAGTTTTGTTTTATCAATTTGTAATTTTGCGGATTAAAGAGCAGTATGGGGAATCTGAAGTCTCCTTGTTTGGGGTTGCATGCATGTTGGTTTGAAGCAGTCGGTAGTGTTCCTATTTCTTCGGTTTTCTCATGGTTATTGGTATTCTCTGCGACGCTCCTCCTGGTAATACTGTGATCCGCTGTTGGGATTGTAGATGAACTTGCTTGTAACCCTGATCTTTATTGTAGCTCGTTCTTTTTGTAGGTTGTGCACGAGGTATTGTACTACTGTGATTTTTTTTTCTTCTTCTTAGGCGTCATGTTTGCCTTAATTTCTTAGACAAGTGCTGGGGATTCTGCGATTAGGGTTGTGGATTCTAATGGTTCTCCCTGCTTTAGATTGTTGAAGTAGCTACTGCTCATAGCAATTCGATTTAGTCTGCATACCAGTCGAGTCTCCATGCTAAATATGGAGTTGAATTTGTTATGATCTTGGATCACATAGATATCAGTAAGACTTATTGGGAAAGAAAATAAGAAAACTATTGAAGCTTTCGGAAAAGTTCGAAGAACTGCAAGCTGTTAGACTTATTCCGATGCTTAATATTCTTAACAACTTTGAACAAGAAAATTATTGGTGGGTGGATTATACCGGGGAACCAAACAGTATCGCTGTAGGAAATGTTTAGTTCCAGATGCTTCAGTGGAATTTTCTTTGGAATTTTCTTTTGTCTTGAAGAGAGTTTACGGTTTATATTAAATAAAGATATCTAAGTTATAATCCATTATATTTTGGTTCCTAATTTCATAATTTACAATCTCATACTGATGCATGTTGGTAATATTTAATTATTTATTAATCATCAAATATCATTGATCCTGGAATGCGAAAGAATTCTTATGCTTCATGGTTCTTTAGAATATGTCAATTAGGAGTATGTGAAACCAAGTGGATTCATTAAGTTTATTTGTTGATTAGCTGGTTTTTTTGGGAGTTGTAAAGTAGTGAAAAAAGAGTGTTTAGGAACTATATCTGCAGACTTCTTTGGTATATGTTTTTTGTGTCCATTAATTTTGTTACTGATGTAAGGGTAATGTGTCTGCTACTTTATTATCCATGGATACCAATGTGGTTTTCATGATTGTATACATTTCTCTGAAGACACTACATAATCAATTAATGGTTTCTTTTCCCTGTTTTATCATAGTTACTCCGTTTTGATTAGTGGGCCATCGAAAGTAAGATTTCATAACCTCTGTGTCTTTCCACTTGCAAGATGTTGAATGATGGTGAATTTTAATTGTTCTACTCTTAACTTTTTAAGCAATTTTGTAACCAGAATTTGTTGCATAGTACTATTTCCATTGTGTAACTGAGATATAACTTACATTTTAAAGACCTAAATGCAGACTGGCAATAAAGGTTTGGAAGATATTTCTGCCCACTGAACATCAACTTGTGGGAAGAATTATCCTTCTTGGTGGAATTCAAGTAGCTCGGTTATACCCCAATTATCATATTCCAATCCCTTAAATATGAACATGGACTTCCTTGGACAATATAGCCATCACACAAAGCAGTTAGGCTATCAGTTACCAGATCAAGACTCATCCTCAACCCAGTCAACTGGTCAATCTCATCAAGATGTATCAGGATCAAGTGAAGGCAACACTCATGAGCAACATGTTTCAAATCAATCTGGTATGACATTTACATATTTGTGGCGGGTTCACAAGTAGTCGATTTTGATTTATATAATATTTTGAGATTTCCTTTTCCAAAATGTTCTTAATTTTGACTTTGATTTCTTATTTCAATGATAAAGTGTTTAAGCAACAACATTATCAATGCGATTTTCAAGATAATGAATGAATATAATTCAAAGAAGTTACATAGCCATGTGTGTAACATTTCTCCGGTCATTAGGTACAGAGAGTAAATACAGAAAGCCACTGGAGGATGGTGTGAAGTCAGTTTTGACTCTTGGGGCTCCAGAAGCTGCTTTAGCTCTTCCAAAACCAGATTATAGCCAGTCTTTTGTAAGTAGACGCGTAATTTGGCACTGGCACTGCTAACAGTTTTTACATGGGAATTTATACATGCATTTTGTGTATTCTGGATAAACCAACTTTGAATGCTTTATTTTCAGGCATATGTCCCTTATCCTTATGCTGATCCATACTTTGGCGGTATGTTGGCTTATGGCTCCCATGCAATTGTAAGTAGGATCAACCATATGTCTGTTTCATTGCTTTGGCAGCTTGGCCTGAATCTAACGTGTCAATCAACGTATTTAATGAGTGACAATTTGTTGAGAATGTTGGTCAATTTGTTTTTTTTTTAATTCAATGAGCGATAATTTGTTGAGAATGTTGGTCAATTTGTTTTCAAATGATACTGCCTGTAATGTGCTCACACCTAATGCTACACAGGCATATTTTGTGATGGAACACTTGGAGTTGCAGATGCTAGGAAGATTTTTTAGGCTTTGAACTTTTTAATGCTTGTGATAGACTAAACAATTTACTCATTTCAAATTCCTATCTGTGAGATCCTTATGTTGTTTTATTTTCAATATTTTCTAGTTATATAAAGATAGATACCCATTTCTTTGCTACTAGTGTAATTCTGATCTTGCATCCTTTTGTCATTTTTAACATGTTTTCTACATGGAGTTTCCATAGTGACTTGGCAGATGAGGGTTGAAAGCTAACAATTTCAGTATATGTTCTATTAAGGAAATTATTTTATACCTCATTTTCCTGCGGTTTATTTTGACGAGGACTGTCTTGCTTTACCATCTGCTTTTATGCTTCAGGTTCACCCCCAAGTGGCAGCAGTGGCATCTGGTGCTCGAGTTCCACTGCCTCTTGAACCTGCAGCAGAGGAACCAATTTATGTCAATGCAAAGCAATACAGTGCAATCCTTCGGAGGAGGCAACTTCGTGCAAAATTGGAGGCTCAAAACAAACTTATTAAGAATAGAAAGGTAGCACACAGTAAGAATATGCTTGTTCTTTTAATATTGCAAAGCAAGTCATAGAATGTTTGGGTTTATTGAGGGTTACTACGAGTCATATAGGTTAAAACTCCCTCTAGTCAGTGCTTTCAATTTGGCTTCATGAAAAGCTTTATTCCATATTCTGTAGCCAGGAGCAAGATTGTTACTAATGTAAAGCTCCCTCTAGTCAGTGCTTTCAATTAGGGTCCCAGTTCCTAATGCTTTTAATTTCCAAGTTTTGTTGGCTATTTCTTTCCCTAAACTCTAAAGAATGGACTGCTTAGGGATACTCTTGACAGTATGGGGAGTTTATTGTATATTGATTTAGTTCTGAGATATGGTGGTGCTTTAACAAGATTTTACCTTTTCTTTTCCATGTGATTTTGGTTGACACTCACCTGGAAAAATAACGTTGTAATTCCGTTTTGTTGTCATATGAATCCTTTGTTGGTCTGACATTATTACATATTAGCAACAAATTTGCAATAACAGAAGAAACCTGTTCTTGTTTATGAGCTCTTTAGATTATCTAGCCATTTGATTAATTATTATTTTGGAGCAATTTATCTCCTTCAATACATGACTAAGCTTTAGCGTGTAACTTGAGGTTTTTCAATCCAACAGCCATACCTCCATGAATCTCGACATATTCATGCAATGAAGAGGGCAAGGGGATCAGGCGGACGCTTCCTTAATACAAAGCAGCTGCAACAGGAGGAGGAGCAGCAGCAGCAGAACTCCCAACCTTCAGCATCCGCAGGTTACCCGAATGCTTTGGATGCAAAACTCCACTCTGATAGCAGACGCATGATGTCTTCTCCCACCTCAATCACCTCCAACATCACGTCCGCTTCCACAAGCGGAAGCACAATGGTTCAACATGACCGATTGGGCTTCTCACCTGCCAATTTCCACCCTCATGTAGCAAGTGTTCATGGTGGAATGGGCTGTGGCTCCGAGTATCGAGTCCCAGCTATGAGGTGAAATTCGGAATACGAGCTGACAGTAAAACATATTCCACTGTCTGTCTTGATGGTTCCCTGGCAACTCATCCTTGGCTTGTAGTTTAGTTTGACAGTTAAATCTTTCTATGGTGGAAAACACTTCTGTTGGGAATGCAGAAACCAAAAATTTAATGTAATGTTTTCCTATCTGATGACTCAGAATCATATGCTTGGATAGGGGCTGTTAAGCTTCCCACATTATTATCAGCTGAATTGTTCGAGCATGCATTACAGCATTTGTTTTATTACCTGAATTTTCTTTGTTTCCTTCACCTTGTGTCCATATTAAGCAGAACTTACGATATATTTTGCAAGAGATACAAAACAGTAAACATCATTTCCGTCCATTTGATCTGATAGTGAGATGCAATGAACACTGTGTCATTTGTTCCAATCAACTAGTAGCCTATTAATCATACACCTGTATTTACTTAGAACTTAGTTTGTGTGGTGCTCGGATTATCATTTCTCGTTATGCGAGATGAGACCATAGTTTACTTTTAGTACTCTTCTAGTACTTCATTATTTAGAACTCTTCTAGTACTTCATTACTTTTCCCTAACATGAACAATACCAAATCTACTCTATTTTCCTCAAGATTATGTTGTTTGAAAGGTTATACATGAGATTTTACGAGTTACTGTAAGCTGACTAGCTCAGCTCATTACATTCTGTAACATCTCTAGGAAGCTCCACCTTTGACAACAACAGTGTTCTATTGTAGCAACAAGCAGAAGAGATGTAAGACGACAGCAACACCACCGTACTCCCGCCTATAAAACACGCAGTCGATAACTCGCCTCGCCGTGGAAGTAAGCTACACCGGCGGATCCTGGCAGATATAGGTGCACACACAGACTGATCCTATGCACACCCCTACGCCTCTGGTCTCCTTGGAGCACTCTCTATTGCATGCTTTGGACCTGCACTTATTTAGTTCCATGTTCTTGTGGCATGTGTGCTCAGGTATCCATACAGAAAACGAACCAACGCCGGGTACTGCCTCCTCAACTGACCATGAAAAGGCGACATGGAATGAGCACTATAAAGCTTGATGAGCAACTAGAAGATCGAATAGTACCTGAAGCAAGCACCAAGACAGCAAGAAGAAGATGCAGTGAACGGGTAAGCTTCATGTTCTTGGGGGAGTGCAAGGTCACTTGCTTCGTCTCGAGCAGAGTATAAATTGGAGTAAACCCATTGGGAATCATATTCTTTACTTCGTCGATTAATTTAAGGCTGATTGCATGAGTGGAGCACTGAATCTAAGCTTTGATACATGCACACTGAACAGATGTTAAATAGATTTTTGCAGCACTTGGAGGGAATCTAATGGAAGTAGAAAAATATAAGTGCCATCAAAGAAAAAAGATGTTAATACTTTCGTTTGATTGCATCTTTTACGGAGTGGAATTGAGAAGAAAGTTTCCTTCTTCGAGAGTTCATGTTTTATTCAACCACAAATTAATATATATATATATATATAATTTAAAATATATTTTGATGGATTTTTTTTTCAACGGTCGAGATGCGCTCTGTAAGGGGGTGCGGAACTTTAGTGCTCAACGGACACATTAATCTCATTTTCAATTCTAACTATATAAATTAAATATATAAATATGAGGTTAATGAGGGTGCATAGCAATTTGTCATGCATCCGATGCGTTGCACGATTTGAATTATTGATTTAAAAATCAATGGCTCATATCCTATTCAATTAAAATTCTGAGTCATTAATTGAATATGATCTGAATCATTGATTTTTAAATCAATGACTCAGATCATATACCACAATGGGTGCATAGCAAATTGCTATCCATCTCCATTTTTCTCTATAAATATATATTAAAATATATTCGTTCAATAAAAAATATATTTTTTTTCTTTTTTCTTCAGTAATGTCATCCATATATAAGGTTAATTCTTTCATAATTTCCTTTCTCTAATTTTACTTATCCTCGGTAATTTTCTTTTTTCTAATAATTGTTGAACTGAATAAACTCTTAGGCTCAGTTTGGCAACTTGCCAAAACTCTATCTTCTACCACTCTCTCACTCACATAAAACATAAAACACTTGATTAGAAAGCATTTAGAGGGAGGCCGCTCTCTTCCAAACATAGGGCCTGTTTGGCTAAGCTTATAAGTAGGCTAAAACTACTTATAAGTAATTTTTAGAATATCTCCATGTTTGGTAACTAAAAATATTTACTTATAAGTTGTTAGATAATTACTTATAAGTTGAAAAAAAATAAGCAGGGTCCCCCCTACTTATTTTTAAAGTTGTTGACTTATTAATTTTAACCAACTATATTACTCTTTTATCCATATCTTTTAATATTGTTATCATATAACTTTAAGGGTATATTAGTCAATATTTATTTTAACAAACATTATAACTACTTATTGATATTATCAGCACTTTTATCCAAACATGTAACTACTTATATTTTAAAAAAAATAAGCAGGGTCCCCCCTGCTTATTTTTAAAGTTGTTGACTTATTAATTTTAACCAACTATATTACTCTTTTATCCATATTTTTTAATATTGTTATCATATAACTTTAAGGGTATATTAGTCAATATTTATTTTAACAAACATTATAACTACTTATTGATATTATCAGCACTTTTATCCAAACATGTAACTACTTATATTTTAAAATAAGTATCAACACTTAAATTGCTTATCAGCATTAGTGCTTATCAGGTATTTTTTATCAACTAAGCCAAACAGGCCCTAAGGCTCTCTTTGGCAGCCAAACGGTTGGCCTCCAAACGCTTGCTAGTAACAAAAAATTCTAGGGCGGTTTAAGTGTTTGCCAAACAGGGCCTAAGAAGTGATGTGCTCCATCTCTCTGCTTGCAATTTAGTTATTTGATAACATGATGTGCATCAAGTCATCAACTGAATTTTCCGTAGTGATTTTGGATTTCCCCCCAAGAATTTTAGTGATGTAGCTCAACGTTGAGTTCTTCTTTACAGGATTTTTAAGGATGGATAGTTTCTTCTTTTCATAAGGTAAAAAATGTGTCTCTTTCTTGATAATATTGTGATTTTGATTGGTGTATGAAGAATAAATAAGAAAGAGAGATGTAAAGGGAGTCCTAAAGAAGGCGTGTTATTATGAAATGAGAAGTTTTATTTTATATTAACTAAAACTATTTTGGAACTTGTTTCCGGTTGAAAAGTTAATCGTCACATAAATAAATAGAAAAATAGATTTTTTTCCCTATTTTTTATGTTTTGTTGCTATATTTTATGAGAAATTATTGGATAAGCAAATTCGCCTGTGGACAAAATCGTTCATCTCATGTTAACTAACGTTGAGGCTTTATATGTTTTAAAAGATTTATTGTTACTTTCAATTATCATCCTTAACAACTTACTTTTATTATATTCATATATTTTCCTTCTTTCTTTAATAACTTTTTAGGGATAACGAATAAAACTCAATATAAAACAATGGAAAATTGAATGTTACTATTCGAGCTTAGATAAATTAACATTTTCAAATATTAATGTATTTCTTATTAGTCTAATTCAAGAGATAATGTAAAAGTTTAACATATGTTAACAATGGTAAATTTTAGGCAGAAACAAAAACCGTTTAATAAAATCTTATTCCTTTCCGATTCAATTTTATAGGATCATAAAAAATATTTCGATAACTTGAAAATTTTATATTTTAGATATCTTAATTTTAAATTTTAGATATGCTTAATTTTAGATACGGTCAATTTTGATTTTACATTTTAAAAATTAGTTATAATTATAAATGTATTAAGATTAATTAACATGCCAAGTATCATTTCAATAATATTGTTTCAAACATATCTTTATATCTTTAACTATTAAATTTTCTATTTACAATTGTGATTTATTAATAAAATTATTCATATTTAAATTATTTATATAAGCTGATAAATTTTTTTTTTGTCTAACCCCACTGGTTTTCAAGGCTACTAGCACCTGACTAATCCAGTGTTCGGACAAGTGCAACGAAGATAAATCCTAGCCAAAGTGGTCTCTCTGGGAATCGAACCCCGGGAATACTAGCACCCGTCCTCCCAGGACACGGTCCCACTAACCAACTGTGTCAACCAGGTTAAGCTGATAATTTTTTTATGAATAATTTAGATTTATAGTCATAAATTTAAAAATATATTTGTGACACAACGTTGTTAATAAAGTGGTGCACAATTCATTGTTTCCATATTACCGCAGAAGATTTGAGAGCTCAAAATTCTACCACTACGTCTTCAACCTTCTCTATTCCTTTCTCTCACACGAAACATCAAATACTTGGCCGCTTCACAGAACCCCTGCCGTAATCGTCGTCGGAGGGCCGCCGCCCGTCGCCGTCTCCGAAGTGAGGTATGAACCTGTAGATTTTTCTGTGCCTTTTGCGACTCGTCGTTGCATATATATGCGTTTTGATGCTCTGCATATGAAAATTTTGAGCTCCATCTTGTTGTTTCTGTTCTTGTTCCGTGATGCGTTGAAATCAATCATATGTTAATGTTGGCACTTTACCTATTAAGAAGAAGAACTCCATGGCTCGATTGGCTCTTAGTGTTCCGGAGGTTTGGGGTTGTGACGATGTGCTTCCCCTGATTAGGCCTCCGGCAGAGGAAGGGAACTGGGCGGAGCTTCCGCACGACATCCTCTCGATCATCTTTGTTGTAGTGACCTGCAGTGGTCACCAAGGTCGCGTCTGTCGGCGAGGAGACGCGCCTGCAGGGGCGCCGGAACTGCCGAAAGACGTTGACGCGAAACGCCGCCTTTGAGGGACGGACGGGTGCGGGCACGGCGGCTATATATGGATAGAGGGCGCATCCCGGAAGTCCCCATCGGTGATCCGAATTTTTACTCTTCCCCTTTCACTGGTATCAGAGCTTGCGAACGCCGGCGACCTCAATTCTCTTCCTTGCGCGCGCAACACTCTTGCTTCCGCTCTCTCTGGCTTCAGCCCATTGTCCCTGTCGAATCCCCCTCGCCGCCCCGACGATCGCCAT
>LTAE01009624.1:0-31209 GCA_001647135.1 Pontederia paniculata
TCATTGTTCCCCTTGTTGAAGGGTCCAAGAGCTCTTGAGTGAGATTATGTAAGAGGTTGTCTCCTTGTCCTCAGTGCAAGAAAGGAGAAGCTGTAAGGGAGCCTTCGCCCTTGAAGAAGGACATAATGATCTCCGGAGATCTCGTGAGAGAAGACTGGAGCGAGAACGTAGGTCAGGAGTTCGGTCGAACCTCGTCAACAAACTTGGTGTTTGTTTGTGTCGTTTGTTCTTCTCTCTACTCTCTTCTCTCTACTTGTGTTTACATTCGCATATGTATGCTTCCGCTGTCTAGGTTAACTAAAAGAGAAAAAAATCTTTAATACACCAATTCATCCCGTCTTGATGCCATCTAGATCCTACAACCATTGTAATTAGGAGCTCAGAGAACAAACTAAGCTGTTCTCTTATGATTAGAATGATGCCACAAAAATTGGAAGTAAAAGCATCAGATTTTATTGAAGCCTGGATTGCATCGACAATTTACAATAATCAACAAATATTTTTTTGCAGGGATAATGGGTTAATTTAACACATCTACACTTAACATATCATTAAGTAAGATGCATGAACCAAAGAAACACAGAAAAGAAGAGGAAAAGATCAAAAGTTTGGGAAAGATGATGCAAGCAACTGAGCAGAATCAATTGTCTCATATTGAGTACTCTTCTGCATAAATTTCATCTTATTATGGTGTGGGCATCTTGAAGCAAGCATGTTGAAGCAACTCGAGTGGTGCTCCAACTTGTTCAGTGTTGACAATGTATCTTACATTATCCCTTTCTTGGATTATAGAGGCAATTTAATTTTCAGTTTTCTAGTATGGCTAGTTGTTCTCTCAGTGTATCAAGTACGCTGTAAACTTCACCCATCTTTGGATGCATCTGCTCACCTGTTACAAACTCATGAATATACCCACCAAGCTCGATGGAGCTGCAACCTGGCGTTTTAGGTACCCCTCTCTCCCTCATGCAACTTCTCATCCTCCAAGCATCACACTGTTTACCATGACTATCATAGATATTTGACAAAAGGACATATACTCCACTGTGTACTTCTAATTGCATAAGATGAGATGCTGCAACTTCAGCTAATCTTGTTTCTCCATGCTTCCAGCATGCACTGAGCAGCGCCCTCCAAAAGATTGCTCTCTCTGCAGGACAAATCGAACTTGGAAGCCTTTCCATGATCTTCATCGCTTCTTGAAAGCGTCCGGCACGACTGAGGAAGTCGATGACACATCCGAAATGCTCGTTCCTGGGTGCAACTTGGTACAAACTCGTAATGCTATCAAAAAGTCTGAGGCCTTCTTCTACCATGCCAGAGTGACTACAAGCCGTCAGCAACCCGACGAATGTGGCATCATCAGGTTTCAATCCTTCTGTCAGCATTTGCTGAAACATCTCTAGTGCTCCTTGTCCATCTCCATGCATTGCCAATCCTAAGATCATGACGTTCCAACAAACATTGTCTCTTCTACAAATTCTATCGAATAGTTTCCTAGCCAATTCCAAACTCCCACATTTCAAATACATGTCAACAAGAGCTGTCCCCAGTCTTACACCAATTTCCAACCTGCCATGAGTTACATAATGGTGAATCCATGAACCAATGTCTATGGCTCCCAGCCGTGCACATGCTGCGAGTGCAGTGACCAGAACACCCTCATCGGGCTCCAACCCTTCTGCTTGCATTAGCCGAAACATGGACAACCCTTCCTTGAAACAGTTGTTCTGGACATAACCTGAAATCATGGCTCCCCAGATCCCTCTATCCTTAACCGATGCTCTATCAAATATTGCACGAGCTTCCTCCACATTTCCCAGCTTCGAATAACCAGAAATCATAACATTCCACGACGAGGCATTTCTCTGAGGAATTGCAACAAACACTTCCCTCGCTGCACAAGATAAACAACAAGCCATGTACATTAGCATTAATGTGTTGCAAACGAAGGTATCGGAGCAAAATCCGAGCTTTATAACATGACCGTGGACCTGCGCCCCAGCGCCCGAGTCCTGAAGGTTTGCGCAGGCCTTTAGCACGTAAGGAATGGTGTAATTGTCCGGGTAGACGCTGCCCTGCAGCAATTTGCAGTAAACTTGCACGGCTTCGTTGTAGCTTCCGTGCAGCAAGAAGGCCTTGGCCATGGTGTTCCTGATGCAAAGACTCGGGTTCCGGACGCTGTCATAGAGGAGCTGCGCATGGGCGAGGTTTCCATGGTTTGGCTCCGAGCAGAAGGCCATGAGCCGGCTGACGAAGAAGCTGTCCTGCGCAAGCCCCACGGCGATGACCTGAGCATGGGTCTGCTTCAGATGCCTCATGCTCTTGCACTTCTCCAGCGCCATGAGGCATCTCTTACCGCTGTTAGACATAGCACTGTGGAGCAGGCGAGGAACAGAGGAGCGGGAAAGCCACTCGTAGGATACATGACTCAGGGGCTCCGATAGGACATTATGGTGTTAGGTACTCGTTTAATGTAATGTTTTTGGTTTCGTATTCAAATTTTTATTTATATATTTTTTTTGTTAGAATTAATATGCTACTAATTGTTTTAAAAGCAAAATCATTAAAATGAATTTTTTTTATATTTATAAGAAGATATTATTTAGCAACAAAAAAATATCATATTATTTTTAACGTATTTTATGATTTATAATATTTTTTTCATTTTTATAGCTGGAGACTCAAATAAATCTTGATCAATAAAAATATTCTCTAATTGATTAAGATTGTATAATAAATATTTTCTCCTTTCATAAAAGTTAAAAATAAATTTTAATCTCCCTCATGTCTCCAGTCGCATATAAACAACAATTAATTATATTTTTAACATGATTTGTGTACAAAATTTAAAAATAAATAAATCAATTATTTAATCAAAAATATATTTCATCTAATTGTTTTTTTTTCTCTCACACCTATTTTCGACGAAATAATTGATACATTGACTATCTAAAATTCATGAGAAACAAAAATATAATTACATATGATATCAAATAGTTTAACATTACCTGTTGTTACGAGAGGCCTGTGTATTACTACTTATAAAATGAACAGTTGATATTCTTTTTTTCTGAATGTTAATATATTCAAAGTGCTACTATAAATATCTTAGTTATAAATGAGGTATACCAAAAGTAATTTAAAAATAAAATAAAAGAAGAAACAAGTTCAGATAATTGAAACTAATTTGGTATTCAAATCGATAGGTCACCATACATATTTTTTACTAAGCCTCTTACTAATTTAGTTGGAGATAAACATAAAAAAAATAATTCGATCGAGATCGATATATATTTAGAGTTATTAGTATTTGACTAATTTAATATTTAGAGGAAGTGAAAAAAAATAATTTTTGATCAAATTGAAATTTTAAAAATTAAATTCTAAAGTACTATCTTCTTCAAGTTTGAAATATAGTTTGATTATTCAATTATTATCCAATACTTTTTGTTATAGTATCTAATACATTAGTGCTTGTTCAGCCACTTTTTTATGATCCAAAGGTAACATGAGCACATACATTTTTTGATCCAAAACTTTACCCTTTTACAGTTGAGTTTTACTGCTCTCTCAAATCATCTTATAAAGGGAAGGTCTATATATCAGATTCAGAGAACATTGTCTAGTCAAATCTTCAGATGGTCTTCCAGCAGAGTTAAGTAGCTCTGCTACTCTGACTGATGGCGAGCTAACAGGAAAGCTTAATGACCAACAGGCCAATTGATAAAAGACTATGATGGTGGCTCATAAATTCCCTGTGAAGGTGAGTTAAAACTAGGCCCGACACATTTAATTATGAACCCATGGTGAAGTTCACTTTCTTTTTAACTTCCTGCTGCAGTCTGAATCATGCCAATAATGTTTCCTGTTTCAGAGCATCATTGTTCACACTACCATTCGGCTAAAATGCTATTTTGTTATATGAAAATATCCAAGTTCATCACCTACTTAGCTGCCTACTCCCATGGAACTTGAGTTCCTCGGGAAATTTTTGTTTTCTATTTCTGTTGTCCCTTCTAACCCTTGCATTTATGTTCTCTCGTCCCTCCATCATCGAGCCACTAACTTTCAAAGGAATAGATTCATGTCTTCCATTGCCCTCATGTAACCTAAAATATGAGTTGAGTTACTGGTTATGGTTGAGAATTTTGATGACTAAATTTGTATATTACATTTTAAATGTAGTGATACATTATTTTCTTATAAAATATTTTAATCATTGTTTACTTGTATATGAAATGTCGACATTTTTTATATAAATTTGCTACGCAATTTTTTTCTCATATTATATTTGTATTTATCACTTTTATAACGGATTAATAGATCTATTATTATTATTATTATTATTATTATTATTATTATTATTATTATTATTATTAAATTAGATCAAAATATTCTTGCTTGTCAGGATTCTACCAAATAAATGAGACCAACTACCCCCTCATCATGTGTGGAGATGGAACATGTAAATGAATCCACTCCCCCACATGCCAACATAAATATTACTAATTGAGCATTGTAAGTTCTTTTTGCTGTAAAGTAGTAAAGATCCACCGAATGTTGCATAGTTGGAACTCATAATTAAACGAAACATTTCGCATGTCACAAAAATGAACAATTCAAAGTGTTGCACCCCTTGAACCATTCAAAACAAACCTCCAAAATTCCACTTCATCTGCTTGCAGTTCTCTCTCTCTCTCCCCTAAGTACCAACTAAGGCTACAAACGTGTGTACTTAGGAGCCCTAGCAGCCTACTAGTACTATTGCTACAAACGTGTGTAGGAGGAGATTATGACATGGCCCAATGCTATCGTTTTGCTCCTCCCCTTTCCAGTTCCTACTTGCTCCCCTTTGCCTGCCAAGGCTGCAACAAATTGGCAATCTCAGGTCAAACTTCCAAATCCCCCTCTAATCTCTCTCTCTCTCTCTCTCTCTCACTTCACCTTTCTCTCTCCTCTCCCTACCCTTCTAATCAGACTCCCAAATCAATTCCAATTTCCAACTTCTACTCCCTCCCTCTCTCTCATATTTACCTCTGCACATATTTATTTTAATTCTTTTTCGTGGGAAAAAAACATTTTTTTATAGATTCGTTCGACTCAGGATCCAAAGGAGAGCAATAAATCTACACAATACCATCAGGATTTCCACTCTATCCAATTTGGTTCCTCTTCATGCCTTTTTTTTCTGAAGGGCTAAAGACAGATTTGGGAGAAAGAAAGCAGGACGCAAGACTATTTGGTCCCAATCTAATGCATGTCGAGTTCGGAGATGTCGTCAAAATCCGATCTTTTTGTTTCCAGTCGATCCCCTGGTGAGTGTTTTCCGATGCCCCATGCGATCCATTTGTATCTGAATTGACTGGAAAGGGGAGTAGCTGCTTTTTGTCGGGGTCGAAGAGGGCGAGGAGACCACGAGGTCGCGGCAGCGGCGGCGGGGGCGACGATCAGCGGCTGCTGCTGCTGCTGCTGCTGCTGTGGGGACGATGCAGATACGGCTCTCGCCGAGCATGAGAAGCATCACAATATCGACCAACAATGGATTCCTCGACCTGATGAAGTTGAAGGTCGCCTCGCGGCACGTCTCGTACCGTACGCTCTTTCATGGCTTCCTTGTCATGGCCTTCCTCTTGCCGTTCATCTTCATAGTTGCCGCTGTTGTCACACTCGAGGGGGTCAACAAGTGCTCATCCTTTGGTAGGTTGTCCCAAAGCAATACCCTCTCTTTTCCTTTTTATGTCGAATCGGTAGCCAAAGTGGAGCATGGATCGATCATAGTGCGGCATATGGGTGTAAAAAGATTTTGTTCTTTTCTTGTGGCGAATACAGCAGATGAATCCAAAGATGAAAAGCAATGACCTTTTCGTGATTAGGAGAAATAAAAAAAAGCCATGACATATGAATTGATGATAATCTTATGGGTATTTTTATTTGGGAATGCAACGCTGTTGATTTCAATTTGGTTGCCAACTCTCTGCGTCCATTGATACCGATTGTTTTTATCTTTAGTGTTCCTTGGTCTTAATCATCTAGGCCATTAGCCCTTCAACTGAATACTAATCCATGCTTAGTAGCTTTATTTTGTTATCTGTGATTCCTCTAATGAAGTCCTCTTTCTGCTTGATGGCTGCTGAAAACATTGCTCCTCAATATTGACACACCCATACTCCTGCCGTATTCGTTTGGTGTCAGGGTTAAAAAATATTTCTTGGAGGGCTTTGTTATGTCCTGGATCTTTTGATTGTTTAGTAATTGTTTTTCATTTGTTTTCAGACTTTGTAATGTTAGACTATGATTTTTTTTTGTAAAATCTAAGTAAAAATGCGTAAATAAATAACTTCTAATTACTCGATTTCCTTTTCAAGAGAAGAGTGGTCTGTATCTGGATATGACTTGTTGTATCTAGAATTTTCTGAAAATTTGTTTCATGAAACATGCTGCTTTTGCTAATTACATAGTTCACAATTTGATTTAATCTTTTTGTCATTAGATTGTTTGGGAAGGCGATTAGGGCCCAAGCTACTTGGGAGGAGCAGTGATTATTCTACAGTATGAGTTTCTTTTAGTTGCACTTTATCGATGACAACCAATATCATCTTTAGGATGTCATATTATTTTGACGCCTTATTATGCTATAACAGGGATTTGTGGGAGATTTGTACAAGGTGCTTAATGAAGTACACTCGAAGGAAATTATGATAGACCAGAAGCTTCCAGAATCCTTTACTGAGTTCCTGTCTGAAATGAAAGATAATGAGTATGATGCCAAGACATTTGCTGTAATGCTGAAGGCAACGGTATGCATCATCGTTTTGATATTTCTTTGCTGCAGGAAAGCAGAAAGAAAAAACAGAAGTTCCAGTTACTCTAGTATTCTCTTGTTTGCCATGAACACTGAACTGTCTTTCCAATTTTAGAATTACTATAGATGAATAATTGTATTACAGAAAAGCCCGAAAGTTTAAAATTGTTGTTTCTAGTGGCTGTGCAGCTGGTCACTTCATTATCAGCCAAAATATTAAGTGTTTAGTAAATTATTTATTTCTTGGCGCTTTTCTTATGGAACTCTTTTCTTCTGAGGATTTATTGGTGTCTAAATTTAGCAAAAGCTTTGTGTAATATGATTAGAATTTCCCACATCTAGTGGAAATTCATGTCAAGGATTTAAACTTAACTAATATACTCTCTCTCTCTCACACACACACACACAAATAATCTAACTCATCTACTTTATAATCTTGTCTATCTATCACTAGTAGTAATAGAATTTTTGCAATTTGTTTCATGATGCTGTATCCTTTTGTGAAGGCATACTGTCTGTTGCATGCAGATGGAAAATATGATTAAGGAGGTAAAGAAGGCAAGGTTGGCAGAGCAGCTAAACAAGCATTTTGCCTCAACTTCTATTCCAAAAGGCATCCATTGTCTCTCTTTGCGTTTGACTGATGAGTATTCATCTAATGCTCATGCACGAAAACAGTTGCCACCTCCTGAGTTGTTACCGTTGCTATCTGATAATTCGTACCATCACTATGTTTTAGCCTCTGATAACATCCTGGCAGCCTCAGTTGTGGTAACTTCACTTGTGAAATCTTCCTTAAGGCCTGAAAAGATTGTCTTCCATGTCATTACTGACAAGAAGACTTATCCTGGTATGCACTCCTGGTTTGCTTTGAATCCCCTTTCCCCTGCCCTCATTGAGGTGAAAAGCATCCATCAATTTGAGTGGTTGACAAGAGAACATGTGCCTGTTCTTGAAGCTATTGAAAATCATCAAGGTGTCAGAAATCATTATCACGGGAATCACATTTCTAGTTCTAACATCAGTGACAATCCCAGGGTTTTTGCCTCAAAACTGCAGGCCAGAAGTCCTAAGTACATTTCTCTTCTTAATCATCTTCGGATATACTTACCTGAGGTAATTGAAATCCATTCATGATCAACTATCGTGATGAAAAATGCACTAATTGATAAGCAGTAGTACGCTTGAAGTAGGGGTAACCAATTAATATTTTAGTGTCAACAATAAATGTTGTAACCAATTAATATTTTCAGACAAAACATAAAGAAACCATATATGTTGCATAATTTCCTCTAAGTGACACCTGTTATTTTTTTCTTGCAAACATTTCTAAGAAATGGTTACATTGTGCTCTTTCTGACATGCATCAGCTCTTCCCTGACCTCAACAAGGTGGTGTTTCTTGATGATGATGTTGTTGTTCAGCATGATTTATCGCAGTTATGGGAAATAGATCTTCTTGGGAAAGTAAATGGGGCTGTGGAAACTTGCAAAGGTGAAGATGGGTGGGTAATGTCTAAGCGCTTCAGGACATATTTCAACTTCTCCCATCCCCTCATTGCTAAAAACTTGGACCCAGATGAGTGTGCATGGGCATACGGGATGAATATCTTTGATTTAAATGCCTGGAGGAAGACAACGATCGAAGAAACATACCATAACTGGGTGAAGGAGGTAAGTTAGCTCATAGCTCATCTTGTTAGTCAAGGTAATATTTAGCCTATGCTCTAAAAAAGTCTTCATCCTATACTTTGCATTCTATAACACAATCTTACTCCAACAACCTGATGCCTAATTCTTATCACATGGAATAATTATTCTAGTTGCCTTTTTCGTATAGTTCACTCCTAAAAATGTGACATCGTGTAAATTTTAGTTCTTGTTCTCAAACTTGGATGGTTGATGAATGCATATAATAGCAAAATGAAGCTAATGTGAAGATGTACACAAGACCTATTCATGTTGTATGTTTTAACTCATATCTTGCTTGCTCCTGATCTGGATGTTGAATAATACTATATGAAGTGACATTTACAACAAGTTCATGTAGTTTGATGAAAATAATGCTTTTCTTTTACTTTTATATCAGAACTTGAAGTCAAACCTGACGTTATGGAGGCTTGGAACATTACCACCAGCTCTCATAGCATTCAGAGGCTATGTACATCCTATAGACTCATCTTGGCACATGCTAGGTCTGGGTTACCAAGAAAAGACAAATCTTGATACTGTGAGGAAAGCTGCTGTCATTCATTACAATGGACCGTGCAAACCGTGGCTTGATATAGGTTATAAACATCTCCAGCCATTTTGGACAAAACATTTAAACTACTCCAATGACTTCGTAAGGAGTTGCCACATCTTGGAACCATAATAAGGGTCGGATACATGGCACAAATACTTGAGGTCAATCATACAGCCGAGCAAAATACCTATTCAGCTCAAGATTGAGCAGCAACGAAGCATATCTTCACTATCTGACTACCAGTCAATGCGACCGAACGGACGATCATCTCCCTTGCCTGGCTCATTTGGTGATAAGAAATTTCATTTCCAGGAGACTAGGCTTCATTTGGAGTATTCTAAGGGTGCATCTCCCTGTTTTGGTTTAAATGCCCCCTGATTTTGGTATAAATGACAGAGTGCTCCAGGTGTAGCTTGAGACCACCACTGTCTATTGGAAAAGGAATCCATCACGACTAAAGACAATTGTTCCTTTGTTCTTTTCTTCCAATTGTATCACTTTTGGGCTTCAATAATTTTTTTTGGATTTGTATTTTTTGTGAGGATAAATGCGATTATATGGAACTGGTCATTTATTATGATTCAGCAGATATTGAAATGTATAGATAATTCTTTTAGCCAGTTCTTCTCGTCTCTTGATCTGGGATCAGTTTCTTCAGCCGAATTGACTATTGCTTTCTTATTCATCTGCATTCTTGCATACATGATGCATCATCTTTCTTTCTTCTTATTGAGAAGTTAAATAACTTGTTTGTGTTATATACAATTGCCAAAAAATTTGAACTGCATGCCTTTATGAATCAAAGACCACAAGCTCTGGCCTCAAAGTTTGGAAAAACCACAAAAGCAATGGATAAGGGAGCCAAAGATATGGGTGAGTCAACTACAACATAGACAGGATCAAGAGCTGGGACATCTCCAGATTCAGTAAGTTGCAGAGGGATCCCATTAAGCAGTACAATCTGGCTCAGTTCGTTGTCGTCCTGTGCAGTTAGATGGTACTCTTCTCTTTTTTGTGATCCAATTAGTGCTTTCTTTCCAATCCAGGAAACTGTTCTCTTAAGGCCATGAACAAAAGAACCATCCCTTTGGATTCCTTCTCCCACGGCAAGAACGATATTGAGATCGTTCCTTGCGGTCACGGTGAACCGAGTTGATTTGCTCAGGTTGATCAAGAGTACAGTGACACCCGCCTGCAGCAAGAAGGTCTGAATCAGTAAATGTGGACAGACTCGTTATACTTTCAGAAACTGTGTCAAGAACACATTTAATGAGAGAAGAGAGAGAGAGAGAGAGAGAGAGAGAGAGCTTTGCATTGTAACAAGCTTACAATGCCTACATTGGTTGATGAAATAGTAGTATTACCTTTCCCTTGGTACAATGGGCATAAGCACGTAACGTTGAAGAGCGACTGATATCGATGGAAAGAACTCCTTTTCCCATCAGTCGATGCCATAACAACGCACTGTTCCAATAAACATCGAGATAGATGCAAATGAGATTAGGCAAACCTTTTTCCCCGTAACAGAAAAAGATACATAACAAATGCAAACATATGTATTATCTCTACGTGCCATATAATATTTCGGCACATTAACATACAATCCACAATCAGAGTTGGTACTGTTCTGTGATGTAAAACATGCAATATGAGTTTAGATGTCGTTGCCTGTAATAATCTGGATTGGGTACGAAAGTATCTCCGTCCAGGAGACCGTAGTTGGCACCAATAAGAGTCTGCCTGCAGTAGGTCTTAGTGTTGTACTTGGATGCCATGCCAAGCTGATCCAGGTACCTGTAAAAAACACAGACAGCTTTATGTTCTAACTGTGTTTTATCTGTGTAGTAGTTCTTAGAGCAGCCACTAACCAGAAGCTGTTCAGAAATTTGTTTGACACAAGTTTGCTGCCGCTGTTGTAGGCGCCGCCAGCCTCACCAACCCAAGCAGACGCCCATGGTCCATGCCTCTCTATGGTCAGCTGCAGATTTCTGAATGTATCTGCTACTTGGTCCAAGGACTGTGGGTTTGTGATCGTGTCTGCAATATGAATATCACTACCTGACAAATGAAGAGGATGAGAAGTTGTCATCAGTCGAATTATAACACAGTTCAACCTTTCGGTGGAAATTTTTTCATTCAGGAGATCTACAATGTTAAATGTCAGAATTTAACATTTTCGCCTAATGAAATCAGTTAATGTACATAAGAGGTGGATAGGCATCCAGCAGTTTAAATTCAGATAACTCAACAACAATCCAAATGAACAATAGGGAGGCCGACAGTCATACGATTAAGGATTTTCCGGGAAATGTTTCTGGTGAATAAACAATATATCTTGTCAACATCTTGGAAAAAAAATCAGTTCACCAAAAACAAAAAAGAACACTCTACAACTTGATGTATTTCACAACTCTCATGCCATAGTTTCTAATAAGAAGAAGATTCAATTCAAGAAGGCTAGTTGAAGACTAATACTCATGGAAATCTCTAAATGGTGCAAGGTTCATGTCATATATGTTTATGCTCAACTTCTATTGAACTAACTTAAATATGAGAGCATAGAGCTCAATTTGCTTTATGAAATCATTTCTGTAGAAATATTCTAAAACAGTGTATGTTGTTGATTCTGCATTAGCCACGAGCACTATCGAACTGACCTGCACCCAAGTTGTAAATATGATGTGTCACGATATTGACAACATCTGAACCTGAAACCTCAAGAAGCTTGGCATACCATTGCTGATCAAAAAATCCTCCTGGGGCAACTAACTGTGGTTTGACGAGTGAACTTTTGTATAGATCCTTAAGGACAGCCTTAAGGACAATTAGATCTTTTGCATATTGCTCAGCAGCAACACTTGCGACGATTCCTTTCCCGCTCAATTCATTTCCTGATAGATGACAAAGGCATTTCAAGGTCTGCAGATCTATTTTTTTATGAAATAGTACACTAGTCTAATAATGCATTACCAAATTCCCATGAATCAACTGGGTATCCTTTCGTAACAGTGTATTCGATGAAGTCATGGGCATTACTAGAATTCCAGTCGCCTTCCCATGTGTTACCTCCCCCTGGATGTCTTCCATGTAATGCATTCAGACCAAATGTGACAACTGCACTGCAACCATAAGGTAGAGTTCAGTGAAGGTTTCAACATTAAAAGAAGAAAAAAAAAGGAAAAAAATCAGCATGATGCAATGTTTCATTGTCAAAAATAAGCATTAGAAGGAAATTTTGTATTTTGATCACCAATATATTGGAACACAAATTTTGTTTTAAACTTTGAAGTTACCAAAATAAAACACATTTAAAATTATTTGGTGAGTTATTCATTCTTTACTGGTGTGTACAAGATCAAGGTTGTGAGCTGATTGATTAAATCATTAGACTTCTATAGGCATAGATGACAGGTCTCGAAAAGTCTCAGACTTGCACATGAATCATTAAACTACATGTACAATTGGTAAAAAATAGTATTATCACATGAAGAAAATGTATTGGCTATTGTAGGTTCAACTGTTTCAGAAGCTCCGGAAACCGCTAGTCAGCTATTCGCTATGATCATTTGAAGAATAATATCTTTCTAAAATGATAACTTCTGACCGTTGTTGGCAATTTAATGACGATAATGTTACTGTTTGGCAGTCTATCGCCTAATAGATATAATCTGCAATGCCATCAAGTTGAGATGGAGAAACAACATTAAGAGCAATATAACAGATTCTAAACTGAGCTTTACCCTGTCTTCTGGAAAAGAAGGTTGAGCTCATTCCATCTCTCCATGCTCAAACACCCTTCAGAAAATCCAAATAATCCACCTGTCATCTTGGAAAAAGAACTACATGGGTACCCCAAATTTGGCATTCCATACACAAGTTGATCTTGCAAAGAACCCCCTACTCTTATCCGCAGAGGACTGAAGGCTGAGAATAAGAAAAGAGGAACAATGTGTTGTTTAAAACCTTCAGCAACTTCTGTCAGACAGCGCAAAAAACATAAATGATGCTGTTACAGTTCTAAGATCAAACCAGCATAGTAGCATACCTTTGATAGCTTGAGCCAGGAATGGTTGACTTAGGTCCTAATTAATCCACAAAAAGCGTAAATGTTCCTTCTTACTGATGTAAAGGTCATCAATGGTGTCACAGATAATACAAAATGGCAAACTCACCAGATTGAGAGCAGAAGACTGCCCCCATGGACATTGATTATAATTACACTTATCAGAAGGCCACCAATCAATGGTTGCACAGATAAAATTGTTGTCGGTCTCGGCTATCGGGGCAGAACCTCTAACTATAATTGTCACATCTTCTTGAGATAAAACCACAGGGAGAACGCAGAGGAAGAGGATCCAGATGTGCTGAAAAGACATGCCTTTCAGCATACAAGTCTTTATTTTCCTGTGAAACAGAAACTAACACATGTCAGAGCTGTAGCTTTTGATTAACTAAATAAGATCAAACTGAGATATTGCCTACCATTACCTAAAACATATAGGAAATCAAGTCATAATTTACAGATAGAATCAGATAAAAAAAAGGATCATTTCTTTTATCTTCTCCCAGTAGACCCTTTATGTTTTCTAGTTTTTCTGCTACTCAGAGACGACAGACAGAAGAAGAGAACAGATTTCAGAGCATATCCAAGGTCATAAAGTCTTCACCAACAAAAGTAAATTCCTGTATGTGTTCCTGCTGAAATGAATCTAAAATACTGAAAATCCGTACACTGAACTGCATTTCAGTTAGCAACTTAGACGGAGCTGCTGCAGATTTCATTCTTTATGGAACCAAATTACGCAAGAAATTTAGATAGAAAACTATGTGAAATTGCACAGAACTGCTTCCGTAATGAAACTCTCCAAATTGTTCGTACTCATGCAAGCATCAGGAAAGCAAACGAGTGACACCTTAAGAAGGAGATATTTCACAGTGCATTTGACAGTGACCATTCTCAACACCTGTTAAGGAGTGTATCTGGATGTTCCTACGTTATTGGTATTGTGTTTGGTTAAATTGACTCCAAGTTCTACACATTTCAGAATTAAAAAAAAAACAATCTTTTAAGTGCAGAACAAAATCTAATCGCAGCGGGAAACTGTGCAAACATTAAGACCAAGAAGAGCCTCTCACCTGTGTTATCAGCTGAAGAATAGCAAACGGAATTTAATTTCTCTCTCCGATCTTAAGACTTTGCCGTCGTCACAAGGACGCAAAGAACGATCTTGCCGTTGGGGAGGAACAAGTCGTCGATGGATTTGTCTGCACGACTCAAGATTCGACAAATTTAGTAATGATTTCAAATCTACTTTATAGATTTATAATAAAAGAGCTGTAGCTTTCCGCCATAGTATAATGCAGGAATAGAATGGATGCAACTGTGCAACTACAGATTAAAAAATAATCCTACGACATGATTAGCAAACACTATTATATTAAACAATTTGAATAATTTACAGAGCTAAACATTACAAGCCTGATTCCTGACAAGATTTTCCCTCAATACTCATCTGATCTCCGGAATAGTTAGCCAACCCCAGTACGTGACTTCACTAGATAGTGTGATGCCTCTTGAGACATACACTTTAAAATTAATTGAGCTTGTGGACAAGCAAGAGAGAGAAAGAAAAAGTAAAGAAAAGGTTAAACATTAACACCAACCAACCAATCCATGGATTATCTCCATGAAATGTAAAAAGATATGTGCACTACCTAAGAATTCTCTCTCTCTCTCTCTCTCTCAATTTCCTTGCAACTTGTTGCATGAGAGTGACAGAGAAAGATGAAACAAAAGATGACCACATGCACAACAACAAGGGAGGGTATGGCATCTTAGCCATTGGGGGCTGTCTAAATCTCTTTCATCACGAAGTAATGAAAACAGTTCAATAGATCAGGCTGGTTGAATTAGAGTGTGGATAGAATTATTTTTTTATTTACAAAATCGTGTATCGAATAAATCTTTATTGCCACTTTCGTATTACCAATTTTACCCTTGCTTAATTGTTATGTACCTATTTATCCTTTTCTTATCCTTATATTTCATATTCTTATATTTTCTAAAGGTACTCTTATTATCACTCACAAAAAAATTAAAAATTTATCTCTAACTCTTTTATATCATTAAAAATCTGACAGCATTTCTAAGTGTGCATCCTTCACGTAATTGACACATGTCTACCGGAGAATGGCTATTATTAAATTTTTTTCTCTTTCTTAATATTATAGGTTTATAGTAGGTGGGAGAATAATAGGCCTCAAATATTAAAAAAAGGTAATCGAGCGGAAACATGGGTGAAGTTTTTATTTGCGTTTTATATATATTTCATTTAAAATAAATGTTATAGATAAATCATCGTGAGTAAATTTAATCTTTTTTCAAATATTCATTTCATATACATCAACAAAATAAAATAATTAAAAATGATTAAACAAACAAAATTTGATAATATAAGTATATGTTTTTATTAAGGTATTTAAAGTAAAGCAACACTGATTATATATTCAACACATATTTCCCTATACAACCGAAGTTAAAAATACAAAATATTTTTTTTGCACCATGTCACATAAGAATAAAAAAAAGGTAGAATGATGTAGCTAAAAGAACATCCCACCAGTCCAGAGGACGTTTCATCTTCCTTAGTATGTATCTTAGCTGACATTAAAACAATAGAAATGTTAAAGAATATAATATTCTAAATGTTTTGATGATGACTAATGAGACAAATATCAAAATCTATAATAAAATGGGTCATGAAAGGGTTGAACTAAAATTACAGAAGTTGGAGCATTTTTTTCTTAAATATTGGCCTTTTTTGTTCATGTCCATGGGACATTAATGCTAGCTCCTCCTATTAGCCATTAATTATATGGCTCCAATCAAAACTCAAAAATGGATAAATGGAACAAAAAGAATCATATATAAATGAATGAATACATAACTAAAATAATATAGGAAATTCAACTCATAATATTGTTTTTACTATTTTTCGTGCAATAATTAATTGTTTCGTTTTTACTTGTTTATTTGTAATGTAGACTTAAGTTAAATATTGGAAAAATCACCGTTCAATATTTTTGTGATGATCATTAAATTTAAGTCATTTTTAAAATATTTGTTGAAATGCATCAACCAAATAACATAATATACATCTTTTTCAATAAAAGTAGAAGTTTAAAATTAAACGCTAACAATGTTCTCTGAGTTCTCACGTTCCTAGAACAAAAATAAAATAAAATAGAATACCATAATCGAAGAAAGTAGAAACCTCAAACCGATGGATACAATAGAACTATTTTTATACTGAAAAAAAAAACCTTTTGGGGGTGATTTCAGAGAGAGGAAACGAGATTTTCCGTCATAAAAAACAGTGGTATTAAAATTAAATTAGGTAGAATAGAGTTTCCACTGTTGTAGAAAATAAATAAATATATTATGTAGATTAATTGTTAACGTAATTTTTTTGACTTATTTTTTTATATTTCAAATGTTAACAATCTATCATTATTTTATTTGGTTTAGAAAATGATCAAAATATTAGTTAAATTTAGTGATCATCACAAACTTATGAACTAGTGATTCGTTCATAATATTTAATTTAAGTTTGCATTAAGAATTGAATAAATAATAATGAAGCAATCAAATATACAAGAAAATAAATTATAGAACATATAAATAATTTTTGTTTGAGTAGTGATTTGTTCGTAATATGGATAAACACAGTGAATGAAAATTATTAATATTTTTTGTTCAATTTTTTTTCCTTTTCTTCTTGCAGTGAATCAAAATTAGTAGTAATTTGATTCATGTTGCAAGAATACGTTATTTACTTCAGGTTTAAGTTTTGATTCGGAAATTTAATAAGCATATTGCATAATTTACTTATAGTTTTATAATTTGAATTATCGATTTTTTTAAGTTATATATTTTTCTCTTTTCTAGGAAGCTGATTCGGCTAATTTATACCATCCGAAGACTTTATTGCCATATTATACATACGTAGAGAGAGAGAGAGAGAGAGAGAGAGAGAGAGAGAGAGAGAATATATGGGTAAAATGTTTGTGCAGTGCTGTAAATTACAACGCGGCCCATCTTCTCTCACATTTACATGTATACATATTATGTGGGTCTGTGTACACAAACCCACATAAGTGAATTTGCATAAAAATGTGAGGAAGATGGACTGCTGTAATTTACAGCGCTGCACCATCATTGCCCCATATATATATATGGGGCTTATGAATGTACAGCGCACCTATTATGCTGTAAAATATACCAACTAATTCAAGTCGTTGGATTAATGTAGAGCTCCTTATTGATCAAAATCAAAGCACGTACCATATATTTCCTCATTCTTCCTTCCCCTTTTATTTGCTTTATCTTCTTTATATCCAATCCGATCACAACTGGAGAGCTTAATAAAAGGAGAGGAAGTCGAGAATCCAGTACTAATGGAGGGAGATGTATTGCACGAGAAGATGACCGAGAGTACAAGCATCCAAAGGCGAACGACGTCGTCCACGTCAGCGAAGGGAGGCCATGCCGTACTTCCTTAAAGGGTCGACGAGAAGATGAATAGAGGTGCCACGAGGGCCTTCTCCAGACTGTGTGCGCGTCTCGTCAAGGAGCAGCGGACGAGATTCTACATCATTCGCCGCTGCGTTGATACTCATCCGCTGCAACGACTACCCTTAAAATCAAATCAACCTCCCTCAGATTCCTGCATGGCGTAGGCCAGACGCAGTGCTGCTTGACGTATATATGTATAATGTGTAACGCCCCCAAAATCAGACCTTGTCACCTGGCAAAAATCTTGACTTGGGAGACGCTACCGTCATACATCAGTGACTTTCATTGACTAATCCACTGGTCAACACTAAATACATGTCAATGCGAAAGTCAATCCTCAATCTATGACCAGGACCTATGCCATGTGCAAGCCATCCATCACGAACACCATCACGCTATCGCTGCGCCATCACCATCTATATGAACATATTTGTCTACAAAATTGAATTCGTAGGGGAGATGAACCTGCCGTGAGTTTTGACACTCAGTATGTAAATGATCATAAATAAGAAAATCAATATGTAAAGAAAATATTTGTTGACAATAAGCTATAACAATTATCAATATCTCAATAGGGTCGTCATTTACCTTTGGCCTTTAGCTTTACCTTTCAATATCAATATTCAATAGNATGAACATGGGGAGAGGGAAAGAATCCTCTTACCTAGGGCCGGCCATTATTTTCATAATGAAAAACCTGTGGTTAAAGCCCCTAAGGGTTATTTATAATCCAAGAGTCTAGGTTTATTGGACAACCATTGAACTTTCAAAATTTAAATCAATTAGGAAATAACTAGGATTCTGATTTTTATTTCCTACTTATGAGAATATTTTTGGAGGAGATAAAATCTGAGAAGATTTGAATTTGAAATCGGTTGTTGGGATATTTTTAAATTTGGAAATTTCTGGGGAGTTACACAACTCACCTAATTAAATCATTCCACTAGCCAAAGAAGCTCATGAACCCAAATTGGCCCAAAGTCCCACTTATAACCCTAGTATAAAATACCCACAAAAGTTTGAGCAGCCACAATTTGCTCTCACCTCATTCTCTCACGTACTTTCTCCTCTTCATCATAAGAGCACTCAAGAGCTAGAATTTGACATCATTCTCAGCTCAAGGTGGATTTGGAGAAGAAGAAGCCTTAGGGCAAGAAGAAGGAGCACCAAGTAGGGGAAGAAGTGGCGAAAAGCACCAAGGAAAAAGAAATTGGTAGAAAAGAGAAGAACTAGCTAAGTATGTAAAGGAGATTCAATCCCTCATCCTATAGATTTGGATGTATATAAACATCATGTTCTTAGAGTTAAAGATGATGGGATGACATGTTAGGTGTGTGCATGATAGGTGTTTGATCTTATGCCTAAATGACTCTTTCCTATGTGTTTAATGTGATAGGAACCATGTGATGGATGTCATATCCCCTTAATACTATAATGATGTTCATATGTCCACTTGATGATCTCTTATGATACAATAACTTAAACTTTCATTGATTATAATGTATTCTCATGTCTTAGGATTTTTATTAGGTTGCTATGATTCATATGAGGCATGCTATGATTAGATTATCCCCATGATGTAAATTCTGCAACGATATACTTCTTCCATGTCTCAAACCACAAATGATATGAATATGTTGAACTATGAACTCTAGGATTATGTATATGAACCTTAGGATGGATATGTGAACCTTAAGTGGTAACTTGAATCTAATTGCATTTAAATTGATGTCTTTAGTGATCAAATTAATATGTTTAGAACCCTAGAGTATAATCATTCACTAATGTATAGACCTCCTTAAGAATGATAAGTTCATGGGTATGAAAAGGTTGAATTTGAGAGTGAAATAGGGTGAAACGGGTTCCAGGACAACCATCATGAGCCATGATGTGATATCACGGGCCGTGACAGAGTCCATTATGGGCCGTGAGCGATTCTCACGAGCCGTAACACATTGTTCGTGACACGAAGTCACGAAACATAGCCTCGGTCACGACCGTGATTCAAAGTTCACGGGCCGTGACATGAGCAGACCGAGCTTTGGTCACGACCGTGATTGAAAGTTCACGGGCCGTGACATGAGCAGACCATGACAGACCGCTTCGGTCACGATCGTGACCATTACGGGCCGTGAGCGATTCTCACGAGCCGTAACACATTGTTCGTGACACGAAGTCACGAAACATAGCCTCGGTCACGGCCGTGATTCAAAGTTCACGGGCCGTGACACGAGCAGACCGAGCTTCGGTCACGACCGTGATTTAAAGTTCACAGGCCGTGACACGAGCAGACAGTGACAGACCGCTTCGGTCACGGTCGTGATTGATTATCATGGACTGTGACACAAAACTAGGATAGACCGCTTGGGTCACGGTCGTGATAGTGTGGATCATGAGCCGTGACGCGAGGAGGCCATGACCAACCGTTTCGGTCACGGCCGTGATGGAAGGTCACTGGTCGTGACACAACACCGGTTCGGTCACGACCGTGATGTTATATCACGGCCATGATAGTGAGCATCACGGGCCACTACAAGGTGTAACGGGTCGTGACACAGGTTCTCACGACCGTGATGTACTTATCATGGGCCGTGATGACTAGTAAAACTATATAAACCCTATTGAGCTTGATGTTATTCCCCTAATGCCTTGTCAAATCATTTGTATGTGATGTTTTATGTCCTTGTAAGATAGCAAACCATGTTTGATGCTTATGACACATAGACCTCAAATTTCATATGCAATGTAGTAATTAGGATAAAATTACGTGATTGATTGCTATGCTTGATGTAGTGAAAAGAAGATGAAACATGAATAACTTAGTCGAGGCACATCAGTTATGTATGTTATCTAGGATGTCATGTCCATTCACTAGCGGTGGTGTGCTCTCAAGTGAGATGCGATGTTCACTCACTAGAAATAGCGAGTATGCTCTCGGGGATGCGATATCCACTTGTTAGCGTTAGTGAGTATGCTCCTAGGACCCCACAAGAGGGTCGGCCTAGCTAGCCATTTTGATAAAGGCTGATGTTATCCGAGATTTCATGTAAAGATGTAAATGTGATAAAGATGATGATCATGAACATAAAATGCTTAGTATCATTTATGCTTCATGTGTGAATGTTAAATGTTACGCTCAAGTCATGCAAAATGTCATATGCTTATGTTACCTAAAATATTTATGCTCAATGTTCATACTTATGATCGTGATTATGTTATGACATATATATATATGTTGCATGATAGATGCCGACCTTTACATACTCTAACTGGGGGGTTTCCACTTCCCCTGTTTCTGGATCCATGCAGGCGATGATACATGAGAGACTTGGTGGTGGCGTGCTCATGGCGACTTTAATTTGCACATGGTCATGTCTAGGTCTTGTAGGCCTTTAAGTCATTAGTGGTGTCTAATGAACTTGTTATCTTTATTTTATGTCTCGAGTCGAATGAACCTAAGACTCGTGTTATGGGCCTTATGTTTTGCCATGGATTTATGATGCGAAAAATCACACGCTAAAACTTCAGCAAGTATACTGGTCGCACAAGTAATAAAAAGATGAGTAGAGTGTCGAACCCACGAGGATTGATGAATTTTACAATCTGAAATTTTATCTTAAAAACTGATTTAAGATTTGCAATGAATTAGGAATGAGATAAGATAAGCTAGAAAATAAGAAGAAAAAAGAAAATATAAAAGAAAAGATTTTCAGAAAAGATTAGATAAAAAAAATTAGTATATTAGGATTTAAAATATGTTTCACCAATATTATCTTTTAGATTTACTTAATTTAAGTGTTTGAATATTAGATAGTGGAAGAATTGATTTAAAATTATAAGACTTCGAAAATGGATGACTTAACTATCTTAATCTTAAATTAAATCAGGAGTATGTGAAAACGTTAAACCTAAAATTAGTTAAAATCAAAATGCAGTAAAATCCAATCTTAAATTATTAGGCCTCTCTCGAGTGAATAACAACCCACACTTATGAATTCTGGAAACAGATAGACATAAATCTTTCATCCAAGAATTCAAACACTAGAAAATGGCCGAACAAAAATATGCCAGGAAAACGACCCGCGTTGGCCAAAATGGACCGCGTCCAGGTAGATGAAAACACGTCGACGAAAAAGTGGAAATGATGACGAAAAAGGTGAAAACGGTTTGTGTTAGACGAACACGACCCGTTTTGCCTCGCCGGAAAACGTAAGTCGCAGAAATCAAATAAAAAATTAATTAAGAGTAAATACTAACAATATCTTCCGATTAAAGTTAATAAAATAGTCAATAAATTTTAAAAATATCAAGTAACAAACTAAATAAGGTTTAACATAAATTATTCCTAACTAAGATGATTCTAAGCTTTAAGAAATAAGATTAGAAAAACAAACAAATCTGCAAAATCCAATTGCTTTATAGATATTCAATCCTGCTTCAAGGCTTCTCCTCCAAAGATGGCTTCTCAGCTCTTCAGAAATCTGGAAAATATGAGGAGATTGATATATCTCCAAGTTTGGTGTATGAAGGCCTATTTATAGGTGAAATTCAGAGGTGAGGCCTGACATCACACGGTTGGGAAGAGTTTGAGTCGAATAAGACTTGATAATAGCCATCGGATCGGGCGAACCGACATTGAGGTGAACAACACAGACTGTTTTGGGTCAACACAGCCCGTTTTGGCAGGCTGTAGAATTTGAGTGCAACACGACTTAGAGCACGGTGGATGTTGCTCTGCGGTGATGACACGTGGCGAAAACTGGGACGTCGATGGTGTTCGTTTTGATAAAAAATGGTGTGAACACGGTGGCTTTTTCTTAAATGTTGAACACGACCTGTTTTGATTGAACACAGACCGTCTTGGCTTGATGAAAAATGGAAGCTTCATAAACTGAGTCGAACACGGACCGTTTTGGTGGAACACATGCCGTTTTGCTCCGTTATTTCTGAGTCCACATGACTAAATCTTCTATTTGGTAGATTTGGGCTAAATTGATGTGATTTTCTTGAAAATAAATCATATATAACAATTAGATAGAATCTGACTCATGAATGAAATATCAACTGAAATAACTGAAATAATGCATGAATTAATGTAAAATACTAGAAAAATAATATAAAATAGATGCATGTAATATGTATATTTTTGCATGCATCAAATATCCCCAAGGTTGAATACTTTCTTATCCTCAAGCAAGAACTTAAGACAAAGCTCAAGAATTCAAAGAATCCGCCATGGCTTTCATCCTACCAACCAATACTTTTCTCCTATTGTTCTTTTGCACAACTATCGCCAAGTATCTATTCACAGACCAAGGATCCCGACTTTGTAAAAGTCCTGAACTCAGACATATTTAAACATTTCTAATCCAGCCCCATAAGATATAAAAATATAAAGTTAATAATATAAAAGCATTTATGTTAAAAACAAAAGTAATAATTGAGCTTAAGATATTTAAATACTGAAATTTAAATTTTTCATAATTTTTTTTTCAATTTTGAACTCAGCTCTGATTTCAATACTCCAGTGTTTACCCATATTGCACAAGATGATCTATGTAACAAACTTTCAATCGGTGGATTCCAGACCAGTTGGCCTTAGGTCACTAGGCATGAACCCCTACGGATCTAATTATTCGCCAAGGTTCCAGATAACACTTTTGCATCTTATTAACTTTAAGCAATTAAAATTTTCAAAATTCCACAAATTCTTACACTTATTATTCCAAAATATGCATAAGCTCAAAAATTACTCAATGCGTTCAATAAAAATGTAACTATAATCATAACTAAATAAGAGAAAAATAAAAGCAAGCTGGACAAGAAATATAGTACTTAGTTCATAATTTTACTCAGCAACTTTCTACTTTTCCAATACTCAATACAGAGGCAATAGTTGATAAAAAGAATAATAATTAGATTTCATAGATTAGCAAGGTGTCTAAAAGTTAGTGCTAAAAGGTCAGTCAAGGTTAACAAGTTAGTTAATTTGACACAATATAATGCAATACAATGCAGTACATCATGCAAACAAAAGCAAATAAGCAACTAATGCAGATGACTAAAAACAGAATGCATGACCATGCACCATCCCCAAGCTTTAAATCAAACACTATCCTCAGTGTTCAGAAGCTTTCAGGGACAATAAAATGCAGACAAAATGCAAAAATTAGAAATTGCATGAAGAGAAAAGATACGACCTCAGTATGAAAACGCAGTGGTGTCGGTGGAAACTTTGAGGCGTTGTTGAAGACAGAAGAAAATGGCCCGCCCTGCATGATGAGATGTGCACGTCGAAGATGATGAAAATGACCCGTGTTGTTGGAAACAGGTTGTTTCATTGACACGGTCGATCAACTTCGAAGTTGAAGACGCGGCTGTTTCTGGAGAAAAAGGCCGCGTCTAGTGTTGAGGAACACGGGTGGAGCACGGCCGGATGTTGAAGAGCGCGACCGTCAAAGATCCGGCAAGGAGGAACACAGCCGGCGTTGCAGAGCGCGGCCGGTGTTGAAGTCGAGCCTGCGTTGCTGACGGATGAAAGGCCGCGACCTATGTTGACACAGGCGTAAAATTCTGAAAATGTTATGATCCGTTATGGTATCTTACGGCCCGTAAAAAGTGTTGCAGCTGAGGATCACAGGGTATAATGGATGGTAGCGGGCTATGATGTCGAATTGGAGCTGTGAAATATGTTCATCACGACCCGTTACAGGTTGTAACGACCCGTAAGTTGGTTAACATTAGGGTAGTTTATCTAAATGTGCTTACTTACGGACCGTGATAAGATCTTACGGCCCGTGATGATGATGTTACGGTGTTATCAGATGTAATGAAATGGGTCGTGGGTCGGGTATTTTCAATTGGTGATTTTGCCATAGGTGACTTACGGCCCGTGATAGGTGATCACGACCCGTGACATGATGAGGTTCAAAATGTTGGCTATGGAAAAGACCGTGATGAAAGCATCACGGTTCGTTATGCATCGAGTATAGCTCCAGGAATTGGTTTATAGGCCGTGAAAGGATGTTACTGCCCGTAATAGAGTTAAGTGCTGACACGGGTTATTGCAAGGCGTGATAGCTCCTTACTGGGTGTGACTTTGGGTTTCATGGCCCGTGATAAGTTGTCACGGACCATGATAAAAGAGTAGGCATGTTCCAAGGTTCAAAATATGGTTAAGGCAACAATCAGGAGTAGAATGAGGAAAGACATTGAATATTGCTTGCTTGCGCTGATTGGTTCTTGCAATGTTCTCTTCGTGATGAATTTGATAGCTCTCCTCTTTGCTCAGAATTGTGTATGACTCCTTTCTTCCCTTAGGACCTGGTCACAAAAAAACTTGAAGAATTTCTGTTAGATATCCTAAAACAAAAGACCTAACTAAAACCAAATAAAATTAAAAAGAAAAGTAAGAAAATTGGGTTGCCTCCCAACAAGCGCCATTATTTAACGTCGTAGACTCGACGCCTCCAATTGATGTTCAAGATTGCAAATGAGTGATGATGTATCCAATTGTCTCCAGCTTTCGGTAACCTTCTGTAGTGATTTTTGCTTTGCCCTTGTTTTGAATTTTCAATATCTTCTCTGGTTGATTTGGAGTTGGGCTTTTTGGTCGCCATTGCTTGGATGAACTTGGTGCATCTAATTTTGATGATGTCGATGGGCTAAGTAGTATGCTCCTCTCCTCTTGTGGCATTGAATGTTGTGAGAGACTAGGTGTGGTGATTGGGCTCTCCAAAGGCGAGCTCCTCCTTTGAACCTGCCCGTCCTTTATAACATACTCACTAGTCTCCTTCACACGCCACTCCATTGTCCATGTCATGGGCTGATAAAATCTTCGCAGTCTCCATCGTCTTCTATATGAGTTCTGATGGTGACATGGACAAATGACAGTTGTTGGATTCTCCACTTGTGTTGCTTTCGAAGATTCACCCAAGTGAGAAGAGAGATCCTTAACTTGTTTCTCCAATTCTTGAATCTTGGCTTCCATTACTTCAAATTTTTCGTGAATCTCTGAAGACTGTGGAGGAGGAGAGAGACCGTCAACATTTTTTTTTTATCTTGTAGTTGGTCCAATCTGGTTTTCAATTTCTGAATAAGTTGGTCTTTCATAGTAAATTTGTGTTGAACTGTAGATATGACTTGACCAACAAATCCTCCAATTTTACTCTTGACTCGGTTGATGATTTAATGACATCATCAGTCTCTCCATTATGCTAATTAATTTTTGAAATTTGATTTTCCATATTTTGAATATATTCTTTTTGTATGGAAAATTTGGACAGCAATGTGCTTATCATTTGAGTTAACATCACGAGCAGATTCATTGAAAGGGCATCTATTTCAGCTTCAATAGATGCATTGCTGTCAACTTGTCCAGGTTGATTAATTCCAACTTGAATTACTTTTGGAGTATCCTCTTGCTTGTGGCTCGAAGAGGCTTTTGATAGATCAAGTTGCTTCTTCTCTTGAACTTCAACCTGTTTTGAATTAATTTTCTTCTCCTCAACTTGTGACTTTGATTGATTAGACTTCTGTTTCTTCGCCATTGAGAATAAAAATTTTCCCAAAAATAATTCACAAAAAGAAACCGTAAAATTTTTTCGACACGAACACGGACCGTTTTCAAAGAACGCGGACCGTGTTCGTTGTCAAAACTGTCCGTGTCTGGCAGACGCGAACTGTGTCGTGTGCGAAACCGAAAATTTCTCTTTTGCAAAAATTGAAAATAACACGCACACTTAATTTTTTTTTTAAATTCTCATATTATTGATGATGGAAAATTCAGAAGTTAAAACTCAAAACAATCCCCGACAACATCGCCAAAACTTGATGCGAAAAATCATATGCTAAAACTTCAACAAGTATACTGGTAACAATTAATAAAGAGATGAGTAGAATGTCAAACCCACGAGGATTGATGAATTTTATAATCTGAAATTTTATCTTAAAAATCGATTTAAGATTTGAAATGAATTAGGAATGAGATAAGATAAGATAGAAAATAAGAAGAAAAAAGAAAATATAAAAGAAAAGATTTTCAGAAAAGATTAGATAAAAAGATTTAGTATGTTAGGATTTAAAATCTGTTTCACCAATATTATCTTTTAGATTTATTTAATTAAAGTGTTTGAATATTAGATGGTGGAAGAATTGATTTAAAATTATAAGACTATGGAAACAGATGACTTAACTATATATCTTAATCTTAAATTAAATTAGGAGTACGTGAAAACATTAAACTTAAAATTAATTAAAATCAAAATACAGTAAAATCCAATCCTGAATTGTTAAGTCTCTCTCGAGTGAATAACAACCCACACTTATGAATTCTGAAAACAGATAGACATAAATCTTTCATCCAAGAATTCAAACACTAGAAAACGGCCGAACAAAAATATGCCTGGAAAACGACCCGCATTGGCCAAAACGGACCGCGTCCAGGTAGATAAAAACACGACGATGAAAAAGTGGAAACGATGATGAAAATGGTGAAAATGGTCTGTGTTAGACGAACACGCCCGTTTTGCCTCGCCGAAAAACGTAAGTCGCAGAAATCAAACAAAAAATAAATTAAGAGTAAATACTAACAATATCTTCCGATTAAAGTTAATAAAATACTCAATAAACTTTAAAAATATCAAGTAACAAACTAAATAAGGTTTAACAGAAATTATTTCTAACTAAGATGATTATAAGCCTTAAGAAATAAGATTAGAAAAACAAACAGATCTGCAGAATCCAGTTGCTTTCTAGATCTTCAATCCTGCAAAGATGGCTTCTCAGCTCTTCAGAAATTTGGAAAATATGAGGAGATTGATATATCCCCAAGTTTGGTGTATGAAGGTCTATTTATAGGTGAAATTCGGAGGTGAGGCTTGACATCACATGGTTGGGAAGAGTTTGAGTCGAATAAGGCTTGATCGCCGCGACAAGGAATGTTCGAAACTAGGGAAATAGAGGGAGCACAATTGAGAGATTTCTAGGGTTCGACCCACCAAGGTTTGAGGGTGAATAGGGACCCGAAAAGGCTGAGACATGGTTGGAGGATGTCCGACATCTTTGTGTCCATGGGTTGTGAGGAGGAGAAGAAGGTGATCTTCACAACTCAATGCTTTTTTGGGAAGCCAAGACTTGGTGGAAGTCTACCCTAAGGACCAAATTTCGAGAGGAGGAGCATGTTGGTTGGGATAACTTTGTGGAAGTGTTTGAGAATAGGTACTTCCCTACGTACCTAAGGGATCAAAAGATGAATGAATTCTTATATCTCTGACAAGGGAACATGACGGTGGAGAAATACATGACCAAGTACCTCAAATTGGAGAAGCATGGCAACCTCCAGGAGACGGAGAGGGCAAGGGTCAAGAGGTTTGTCAATGGACTCAAGCCCGAGTTGAAGACGAGGGTAATGAGTGGTCGTTGTGAGACTTTGAATGAACTCATGGAGTTAGCCACCGTCTTGGAAAAAGACCATATGAGAGAGCTCAAGCTTATAAGGAAAAAACTCCTAAGCAACCCGAAGATCAAGGAAATGATAAATGGACTGAGAAGCCATACGACAAACCAACCTACAAGAAGAGAGGACATATAAGGAATAGAGACGCTTGTTGGGAATGTGGGAGGACTCATGGAGGAGAATGTCGTCTAAAGGCGAGGGTATGTTTTTAATGTGGCAAAGAAGGACACTATGTCAAGAATTGCCCGGAAAAAATGCACGATTTCAAGGATAAATGGAAAGGCAAGCAAGGCTATCCACCTCAAAAGGTTATGGGGAGGGCTTACAACATACATGTCGAAAAGGACCTCCAATCCAATGAAGTGGTCCAAGATATACTTCTTGCGAAACACTATGCAAAAGTTCTTTTTAACGTTGGAGTTACTCATTCCGTAGTAACACGCCTATGACTATGCATTATCTTGTAGAGATGAATAATTCCTATGGGTAGTATGTTAACTAGGGAAAGAAAAGAATGCTAGTTGAGGATTGGAGGGTGAAGCGAAGAAGTAGTTCTTATACCTATTCGACGAGTATTTACTATTATCCAAATTCGAGGACGAATTTTATTTTAAGGGGGGTAAAATGTAAACCCCCATTCTTTCATAAAAACCCAACCCACCTAATTAAACCATTCCACTAGCCCAAGAATCCCATGAACTCAAATTAGCCCAAAGCCCCACTTATAACCCTAGTATAAATACCCCCAAAAGTTTGAGCAGCCACCATTTGCTCTCACCTCATTCTCTCACTTACATTCTCCTCTCCATCATAAGAGCACTCAAGACTAGGGTTTGGCATCATTTTCAGCTCAAGGTGGATTTGGAGAAGAAGGAGCCTTAGGGAAAGAAGAAGGAGCACCAAGTAGGGGAAGAAGTGGGGAAAAGCACCAAGGAGGAAAAAAGGGGTAGAAAAGAGAATAAATAGCTAAGGTATGTAAAGATGATCCAATCCCTCATCTTCTACATCATCCTATAGATTTGGATGTATAAGAACACCATGTTCTTAGAGTTAAAGATGATGGGATGGCATATTAAGTGTGTGCATGATAGGTGTTTGATCTTATGCCTAAATGACTCTTTCCTATGTGTTTAATGTGATAAGAACCATGTGATGAATGTCATATCCCCTTAATACTATAATGATGTTCATATGTCCACTTGATGATCCCTTATGATACAATAACCTAAACTTCCATTGATTAGAATGTATTCTCATGTCTTAGGGTTTTTATTAGGTTGCTATGATTCATATGAGGCATGCTATGATTAGATTGTCCCCATGATGTAAATTCTACAACGATATACTTCTTCCATGTCTCAAACCTCAAATGATATGAATATCTTGAACTATGAACTCTAGGATTATGTATATGAACTTTAGGATGGATATGTGAACCCTAAGTGGTAACTTGAACCCAATTGCATCTAAATTGATGTCTTTACTGATCAAATTGATATGTTTAGAACCATAGAGTATAATCATTCACTAATGTATGGACCTCCTTAAGAATGGTAAGTTCATGGGTATGAAAAAGATTGAATTTGGGAGTGCAATAGGGTGAAACATGTTCCAGGGCAACCATCACGGGCCGTGACAGAGTCCATTACGGGTCGTGAGCGGTTCTCACGGGCCGTAACACATTGATCGTGACACGAAGTCACGAAACATAGCCTCGATCATGATCGTGATTGAAAGTTCACGGGCCGTGACACAAGCATACCATAACAAACTGCTTCGGTCACGCCCGTGATTGAAAGTTCACGAGCCATGACATGAGCAGACCGTGACAGAACGTTTCGGTCATGGCCGTGATTTATTATCATGGGCCGTGACACAAGACCAGGATAGACCGCTTCGGTCACGGTCGTGACAATGTGAATCACGGGCTGTGACGCGAGGAGGCCATGACCGACCGTTTCGGTCACGACCGTGATGGAATATCACAGGTCGTGACGCGAAAGTCTCACGTAACACCGGTTCGGTCACGGTCATGATGTTATATCACGGGCCGTGACAGTGAGCATCACGGGTCGTTACAAGGTGTAATGGGCCGTGACACAGGTTCTCACGGCCGTGATGTACTTATCACGGGTCGTGATGACTAGTAAAGCTATATAAACCCTATTGAGGTTGATGTTATTCCCCTAATGCATTGTCAAATCATTTGTATGTGATGTTTTATGTCCTTATAAGGTAGCAAATCATGTTTGATGCTTATGACACATAGACCTCAAATTTCATATGCAATGCAGTAATTAGGATAAAATTACGTGATTGATTGCTATGCTTGATGTATTGAAAAGAAGATGAAACATGAATAACTTAGTCGAGGCACATCAGTTATGTATGTTATCTAGGATGCTATGTCCATTCACTAGCGGCTGTGTGCTCCCAAGTGAGATGCGATGTCCACTCACTAGAAATAGTGATTGTGTTGTTGGGGATGCGATGTCCACTTGTTAGCGTTAGTGAGTATGCTCCTAGTGTGATATCTATGATATAATTCATATGAGATTATAAATGTTAATCGTGTATTCATGTGCTTAATATCTACTATGATATATGTGTTAAAATGTGTATTGTAGTTTCAGTTTTCATATGCTGAAAATTAGCGAAATTCGACTAAGACATGAAAATATGATTTTTGAAATTTTAGAATTTGGAAAATTAAACTCCCGGTAATTGTTCCTATATGTTAAAGTGTACTAAATATGATTTTTAATAAATTTTAGAAAGAGTTTTAGTTATGTGAAATGAAGGGACAAAAACGAAAAATATGTATAACTGTCGATTTTGTTCTTCGTACCAAAATTTAGATTTTGATTCCTTTGAAATTTATTTTTACAAATATTTTCTTTGAATCCAAATGGAGGATAGTTTCTTATTTACATGTAATGTCTTAAGTAAATGAATAAATAAAACAAATATAAGAAAATATCAAGCCATTTACTTAAATGGCATTAGATGTAAATAAGATCAAATTCATGGCCAAAAACCATCACACTTTAGGCCGACTTTAAAGTCGGTAACTTGCAAGGATAAGAACTAAAAAAATTTACTTTTACCACCTACTTACTCACCCCATCT
>LTAE01009625.1:13299-25348 GCA_001647135.1 Pontederia paniculata
ATATATATATATATATATATATGTTGATTTATTTCGACCCCAAATTGCTTAAGAAACACGAGATATGGCTGATTCACACAAAAATCCGGGTCGGAAATAATGAATCCATGTACACTTGCATATAGAATCAATATGGATAACCTCTATGTCTAGAATCAACCTTGCTTTAAAACAATGCATCTGAGTTTGTCATCTGCATATATCAACTTGGTTTGCAGAAGTCAATATGTAATGTTGCCTAATTCTCTATCCTCCGTTCAAACTCAATTGAAGAAAATATTTTTTTATTAATTAAAAGAAGAAGAAAATTAGCTTTTAATTTCTTCTTCAAAAAATTTTCTATCCAAATAAGAGTAACCCTCCTTTCATTATTTTCCTTTCCCCTCAATCCAAATACACCCTAAAACTCAGAAAATAAATATCATCTAAAATAATAAAATCAACGTAGAAGTTTATGTTTATAAAAAAAAGGCTTTCAATTTAATTAGCCGATTCGAGAATTTATAAATTAAAGAACCATTAAAATAGTTATTTCTATAATTTGGATCATAAACAAGTAATCTGTCTACAAAAGCTATCAAATTAAGTAAGAGATTTTAAGTAATATATAGAGGTAAATATGATCTATCTACTATACAATTGGGTGTCCTTCCTTTAGAGGATGAAAATCATGTTCTCAAATTTAATAAAATTCGTTAGATATGCTTTTAATCTGAATCAAATATTTTTTATCTAACAATTTTTTTATACCCACTTGGAGTCTTGATATTTAAAATTATTAGTAGTTGACTAATTCGAAATTGAGGTAAAAAACAAAATCATATTCTTACAATTAAATTGGTGATTCGAAGCTATTAGCTTTTGTCGATCATAAAATACAATCCTATTATTTTAATTGTGCCGATCAAATTAAACTTGATTGTATCTAACGTTTTTAAATAGAATGGTTATGGTGTTTCACATTTAAACATCCCATTAAATATTAAAAGAATTTGTTAGTGTCAATTGAAGAAAAAAATCAAGAAGTACGAGACCACTTTGGGGAAAAGGCAGACCTATCCAAGAGCATACCCATGTCCAAAAAGAGTGTAGATTGAAAAAAGATCTCCATTTATAATTTTATATAATATAATATTTGTTTTGTGTAAAAATACATATTTTTATTATATTTAAGATTTTAATTATCTCTCTTAGTCACTTGTAGAAACATTTGAATGATATTGAGATAATAGTTATTACGCTTTGTTGATGCCATTAGAACATTTAAACGTTAAAGGAAAATCATATATTTTTTTCTTATCACGATATAAGATAACTAATCATTATGAAATTAATTCGGGAATTTTCTTCTAAAAAGTCCATGCGATAGCTAAGGACCCCCAAACTGAAATGCTGGCGAAAATCCGCCATAACTAGATAACTGTACCTTTCATTGTATCTTGATCTCATATATTCTTATCATAATTCTTTATCCACTCGAAGGGGGTCAGTGTGTGTAAAGACTCGAGATATTAATATATCATATTTTTTCGATGAAAGATATTAATATATCGTTGTTGCTACCCAGTAAGGTCATTTAGAGATAATAAATGTACCATTCTCAAAAAAAATTAGCAACCTTTAACCCATTGAAGAATTGAAGCAAAGACCGTTTTCACTCCATCTAAATGTATTTGTACCATACGACACAAGTCGATTGAATCATTAGACATGTTAGTTACACAAAATATGATTTATTTAAACGATCATTACATCCTATTTTTTTATAGGCCTTTGCCTCTTCTGTAATGGGGAAAAAATAGGGAAAAATCATGTACATCCAAATATTGGATTGGATAATAAAAGATTAACATCACATGAGAAAATGATGATGAAAAGAATGGTGTCTGTATTTAGCAACATTATTGACCAGTATTATGGAAATTTCAGAGAAACAAAACTCGAGGTCACTTATTTCCGTATGACCACTTAAAACTCCACATCTTCAAAAGTGTGGGTAGTCAAGGGCAACTTAGTAGTTAATGAAGTGAAAATTTCATTTCGCATGGAACTTTCTGCTGACAGATTCGTAGCTTGGAACAATAACAACTGCAAAAGAAAAATAAATCAACAAGTTAATGTTTAATCAATAATTGAAAATGTTTGAGAACATATTCTTTCTTTCTGAATCCAATTTGGCCATACCATCTCCCCAGGATGCCATTGTAAGTGGTGTTGAAACTATTCTTTCAGATATCTTGGTGATATCTTTTAGTGTCACTTCGTCAACAGCTTTGAGGAAATGTTCGATAGGTTTCCTGAAAAAACAATACCAAATATACTAATTTATTAAGATAATATATTAATATTCCAGCAGCAGTTTAGTTGTGACACCATCTCATATCTATGACCAATAAAAATGATATTTTCAATGATAATATACATATGATACTATCTCTCATGGTGTGTTTTGATTGAGGGCAATAGAGGATAATTGAGCGGAGGTTAAAATTTAACCTTGTTTGGATAATAAATTTTTAAGAGGAGAAGTTAAAAATTAACCTTCTTTCCCCCCTCCTAACTAACTAAAATTATTACCCCAAAATGGGGGTTGAATGGAGGGTAAATAATTTTACCCTCCATTCCCTTCCCCCCATTACCTTTCCCTCCCCCCTCCCTTCCCCTCTTCTATCCAAACATACCATCATATTTTGAATATGCTTTTACAAAACAAAATGTCATCTCAAACTCAGAATAGCGAAAAGTGCAATTGCAGCCTGCAGCTCATGCATGTTGTTAACTGACAACTTTTTGCAAATAGCACAATTAGTTAAATGTCATATTTTTATTGAGAAGGAAAAGGATGTCCACCGGTGCTTGTAGACATCCAACTTTATAAATGTGGATTTTGATATATTACAAGGAAGACATATATACAGAAGAAGTCACAATCTGCTCACTAGTCCACTGGCCACATTTTATCCAAGTTCATAGCATACATAAAACACTCCACAACACCATGGCTAATTACATTTTCCAAGTTGTCTTCCATTTCTATTCCATGTTCATTATCTCTAATTTATTTCATTGTCTTTTTAGGGCAATAGGATGATCTAGGAAGGTGTAGTCATCCATAATTTATTTCATTGTCATTAATCATTTTAGAAAATAAGGCAGTTATCATAGTTCAAGAGGAAATGGGAAGGCAAAGTTCTGTCATGCATGGTGGCTATTTTCATGTGAATAAAGTGTATATATGATGCCATACGTTAATTCATTACCCCATTTACAGATTACTCCCATGAATCAAGAATTAGATGGTTGACCAATTATTAGAAGGTTGAATTCTTTTGGGACTACCATTTTTATTTGCAGCAAAAACTGCAAGAGTCTTAGTTATTGTTAAGATTCCAGTTTTATATTATGCCTACGGCTAATATTTAGCAAGTGAAACATTATATTCACTCATTTTATATATAAATCTTATTTTTGATGAGCAAGCACAAATGCAGGAAGCAGATAGTATGCCGTACTTCTCTCCGTAAGTCAAAATCTGCCGTCCAATATCCTCTGATGCTACCATCTGGAATCAAAACAGTATGCAATTCAGTATAAGCATAGCAACAGAAAAAGGTATAAGAAATAGATCAGTAACTAAAAAAGAGACTCATTTTTTTATTGTAAAAAGAAAAGAAACATACTCTTGATTCCAGGTTCATCAAAATGGCAGACTTGGTTGACTCTTTGGCTCGATCCAGCTGAGCCTGATCAACTGAGGTGCAAAAAAATTAAAAAGAAAAAAATAAAGGCCTAGACTGATGATATTTATCCGGCATAAAAAGGTAATGTTAAGTGGTCAGCAGCAAACCTTGACCAGGAGTTGCAATTGAAAGAAGCTCCCTTACAGCAAGGTCAATGGCTTTTGGAACAAACTCTGAACCCTGAATAACAATAGTCAAATCTTTAGAGATAAAAGACCAAATATCATAAAAGAACAAATAAATACATGCAAAAGACGGTGTTGCCCTTGATAGAATTCTCAGGCAGACTATAATCCATTTTGCTAATGCCAAGAAGCTGGAAATAACATGTTGCTTTAGTTTTGACCAATGTCAATTCCCAGGTATTATTCAACATGACAAGTGAGAACCCAAGATGATGATGTGAAGAATTGCCAAGGGCTTACAGTGGTTGCATGGATTCCAAAAATGCCGGAGTTGTTGTAGATACCGTTAAAAGCGGAGAAAGACTGAACTTGTTGGTACTCATTTAAAATGCCAAGATCTGTAGAAAATTTATACCATCACTAATATTGCCATCAAACATTAATGCATGACCAACTTAGTGCCATGTTAACCAAAAATATTTAAGGAAATAAACTGCAATCATCTTTCTCTTTTCAGTTAAAGATGAAACGGCTCAATCAAAATTTCTATGCCGTAACTTACAAAGCCGGGAATGCATCCCTTTCCCAGGGCCTCCAGCAGAGAAAGAGCCTCCTCCTCCCATAAGCATCTGCAATAAGATTAATATGACAGCAACTTTTCAGGACAGAGTTCAAGTAGCTATTTGTAATTACTATTTTTTGAGGGAATCTCATACTGTTTTTATTTCACTGTAACGAATTGCAGAAGAAATGGAACAAATTTTCTAGAGAAATTCGTCATTGATTCTATGGAAAAATTAAATTAAAATTACAGAATAATTATTTTTTTACACATAAAACACTGGAAACTCTGACAAGGCCACCAAAATTCCACACAACTTTTTTATCACCCGGAAAATATTTAGTTGATCAAGATTTTTTCTGGTTGTCAAACACAGGAAAACCAGGAAAATGTGGGAAAAAACTTTCGTCCAAACAAAAACAACCGAATAACTAAAATTAGATAACACCAGAAATGTTGTTTTAAAAATTTAGTGTGAATAGTAACGAGATAAATATTATCACAGAACCTGAAGCACTGTAATCGTCATGGCTTCCTTATCATTGCGCCAACCACCAGGAACTTCAAAGGCGAGAGCGACATGCGTACTCTATGTGAAAAAGATACAATGAGTGAGACATAACTGGTACATCAGCAAGCAAATAAAAAAGATTGTGTTCTAGCACGAACCTCAGAATCTGCTTGGCATCGATAGTCACCTCCAACATATACTGATTTCGGGTCTTCAGGACGAGTCACTTTGGGAAGATCTAATAAAAGTGGTTCAGCAACTGACAGTAGTTCTTCATGGTCCACACCTGATGCTGCAAGCACCATTCGTGGAGCTGTAAAGTTCTCCTATAAATTCCAAAACACAAAGAAACTGTCAAATATGAGGTTTACATATCACTTTTGACTACTGTAAAGATTAAGCTAATCTTACAGCAACAAAGTACTCCAATATATCACTATTCAATCTGTTGATTGAGGATTCTGTAGCCATGAGAGAATTTGCTAATGCGCCAGAGTAGCCAGCAGAATGAATAGCTTCAAGGAGCAAACCCTGAGGATTACTCTTAGAAACTTCTGCAATCTCTGCTTTTAATCTCTGCAGCTGGAAGAGAAAAGAAAAAAAAGAAAACTCTATAAACACTTGTCATTAACAAAAATGATAATAGAATTGATTCCTTAGTAAATGAAGAAATGATTGATAGGTATGGGAATCACATACTTGTTCAGTGACTTCCCAATCGAGGAAAACAGCATTCCTAACACTATCAATTAGAACCTCAACCATCTCAGGCACGTATGTTTTGAGAGCATCATAAGTATAGCCCATTTGCTCACGTGAAGCTGATGCTGACACATTGCCTCCAATTGCTTCTACTTCACGTACTATCCGAAGGTGGCTCCTGTTTTTTGTGCTTTTAAAAGCCATTCGCTCCAGCAGGTGGGTAGCTCCAAATGACATATTTGTTTCACATACAGAACCGCAATCAATGTAAAGTCCGATTGATGCAGCTGGATTCTAACAATTAGAAAAGAGTAATTCAATCACTAATAACATAAAGAAACAATAGTTACAATGAGATTAAATTGAACATACAGGTGATGACTCAGATGCTATCTTGACACCATTTGGAAGAGTAGTGATCCTTGTCTTCCCTGGTTCAACATAATCAGCCAGAGGAGGAGGAAGTGTAACATTCGGGAGAACAAAGTCCAGAGGGGGAAGCTGACTAGACTTTTCACCAGTAAGCCAGCTGAAGAAACCACTAGAATATCCTTTTGCAACACTAGTACTTGCAAATCTAGCTGCTGTATCGAAAACATCAGTACCACCAACATGGTGCTGAGGAAGAAACAGAAGATATTCAAATTTCAGAATAGTTCTGTAGGAGTAGGTATCATGAACGCTGTCTTTTCCAATGAGGATTTAAGCAGAATAATTATTCAAAATTTTAATAAATAGTTCTAATATCTGAAATAAGAGAATAACTTCTAAATGCCATGTCTCGTTTTTCAGGAATAATTTGTTGATACTATTTGACAAAACAAACACAAAACAGGAACATAAAGAGCAAAGAATCATCCTGTAATCAGAGAATTTCATGCACACACTGGGAATCCAAGATTATAGGATCAAAGCACAACTATGATCTAAACACAGATGAATATCCAAGTTCAAATAGAAAACAAATCTCTTAAAAATTCTCAGCTTAGGAGAGCACAAAACATCTTAAGAACAAAAGACTTAAGAGCAACATCAATGTATGAAATGCCAGGTGACAGACAAAATTTCATTAGACACCATCGTTTATAATGTGGAAGGAATTCGTACTGTAAACGGAAAACTGTGTAAAGACTCTCAAGGCTGACTAAAATAAATAATATAGTTCCTTTATAATGATTTGATCTCTGTTTCTCCATCTTGACTAAATGAATAATATAATCATATATCCAATACAAAAGAACAACAAAATTAATCTAGAAAAAAATCTTCACACATCAATCGACAATCATCTTAAGCAGCATTACCCTGAGTTTAAATCCGCATTCCTAGGCTACCAACCACAAGCATCCACACTTGAAGACCCTCTTTCAATCACCAGTTCATGTGGGATACTCCTCAACTGAATCCAACACTCACAAGCGACCAACCAGTGATCTCCATACTCAAGATTCATCTACACTGACTCCGACTGCCTCTAGTGATGTTGAGCTTTCTCGCGCCTATACGCACTTGCACATCTCCATAAGAAACCAAAACCTCACAAGCGACCAACCAGTGATCTCCATACTCAAGATTAGGTATGAGTGTTTCTCACTGTTGGCTATCCTACTCATTGTATGAACCTCAACTCCTCCCTTGCAATCAGTTCCTTTTCAAAAAGAGAAAGTGACAATACTCGCCAATTTGCAATAGAACATTCATCCATTTCTTGAAAATTATGTATAGCCATAGAACACTTCTGAAGGATGCACTAAAGTGAAACTTGAGCCTAATTTGACCAAGTTGTCCAACTAAATAACGCAGGATAATTTAATCATGCATGCTAATCACATTCAAGATCCAAGGAAGAATGCAACAATGAAACATCTTACGAAACAATTTTATGATCTAACGAAATATTATGGCGATCGGCAGAGAAAAGAATAGAGATAGATAAATTGAAACGATCAACAGAGAACGAATAATCACATGAATAAGCCATGAGAAGGGTCTAAGGATTAGGGTTAGGGTTCCGGGATCCTCCAACCAACCTTGAGAGCCCTGAGGCGAGAGCTCGCGGCGCGATGCATGATCGAAGCGGAAGCGGAGGCGGCGGCGGACCACGTCGCTGCTGACGGGGGAAATGGGCGGAGCGGACGGCGGCGAGCAAAGCGAATGGAGAAGCGCAGCCGCCGGACGGAGAGCGGAATCTTACCAAGTTGTTTGACCTACTTATAAGCCATTTTACTCGGAAAAGACACCGTTGCTACTCCACCCTCTTTCTTTTTCTATTTTGTTTTTTTTAATTAAAAATATAGAAATACGTTTAGTCGTGATATTTGCTTTTCTTTTTCTTGGAATTTTTCTTAACTTTGCTTATTAACATATTGAAACCAAACTTTTGATTTAAATTTCTAGTTACAAATATATAGAAGGGCATAGCAAAATTCAGAATTTCATATTAGAATAAAATATCGTCACATAATCTTTAGCTTAACGAAAAGTATTAAATTGAACCAGAGAAATAAAAATTTTGCATGAAAAATCTCTCAAGTGAGAGAAAAAATTATCTTACAATATGAAATATGATTTCTGTTTTGATCTAAACAAATGAATATTATAATCATCTCAAGAACTAATTTTAAATGTTACATAACAATATCTCTGAAATAAAGCGACAAACGTCATAATGATCTCATTAGAATATCAAAAAAAAAATCAGTCGAAGTTCGAAGTTTTATAGAAAATAAATCAAAATATATCCTCGAATCAAGTCTTGAAGGTTGTGTTCTTATTGTGGACCTCTACTTGCTTATGTAGAGGGCTCCATCATTTCTACATATTTCCTGCATAATATAATTTTTTATTTAGGTAGAGACTTAGTCATCATATCTGACGTATATCAGCATAGATACTTTGAAGTTTTTTTTTCAATTTCATTACAAATCTAATGGTAACAAACTTTAGTATGTTTGAACTTTGAATGTAAACTAGAATGCTTACTTAAATGTATATCACATGTATTATCACAATGATCAATATATTTATCCTACTTCAGACCTAAGCCCTTAAAAATTATTTCATCCATAAAATTCCATTGCACACTTCAGTCATTATGATATTATGCCTCAATTACGATAGTGCAATACACATTTGTAACTTGGACATCTGTAAGATTGTTGCTCATATAAATATCATCAAGTATTTAAAAGTGGACTTGCTACTATCAACATCACCTGTCATTTCGGATTCAATACATCACAATGATTCAATGTCACCATAATATAAACACATTTTAGAAGTGACTCGAAGATATATGATAATCCATTTAACTGAATTCTAACGTTATATAACAGAATTTAATAGAAATCAATTGACCACACCAACTAAATATTAGCCTCATGCAAACCATTGCATATATCTGAGTCACATTATTTTATTAACGAGTCTTAGAAATTATCTTCTCAAGCATGATGCCAAAGGTGTTATAGTAATTTTCATATATTCATTATCATTGTTTGTGTATAACAAACTTGATTCTTCTTGTAATTTCTCTTTTTACTTTGGCATGAAATTTATTGACTCTATGAAAACATAGTTTTGTGCACTATAGGAATAGTTCAAACCCTTCTAAAATGATAATTAACAAAAGGTAGCAAAATAAAGATAATCATACAAAGTTTTATCATTCGTATAACAAACGCCACTATACACCAAATCAAGTACGTGAAATTTTTTAAATAAAATAGTTCTGCTAAAATCTGCTTACTAGGAAATAATCAACACATACGTCAAGTGAAGTTCCTTTTATACTTATACTTGGAAGCATGTCTTGTCTAACCAGTATTTGAAGTCCTTAGTCACTTATATGACTAAGTCGGTTTTGCCAACGTCATTTATGTTTTAGCCTGCTAACATATAGCACAATACATACTGCAACAACGCATTTCAATCACTTTTTATGACTTAGTAGCCACTAGCCAATGAATTTTATTTTTCTAAAAAAAAGAGGGAAAAGAATAAGAATTATTATATAGTTGGTAAATATTAGAAAAGTGGATTTTTTTGTGAAATAATTTCCTGATCTTTCTATTATACTAATTTGTACATTAGATGCATGGTCATAATGGTAGAATTACTATAACATTCACGTTTTCTAGATGGTCTTATGTGTGTATTCTTCTGATTTGGATGGGCATAGCACTTAGTTTTATGAAATTATTGCTCTCTACAGAATTAAATATGCATGCATAATATTCGTTTCCTCATAATATGCACAACCGAACTCCACCTTATTTTCAAGTATTAGGCTCTCTCATGCTTGAAGCATAACCTCGCAAATGAGGCTTTGTGATCTTATTTATAGATTTTCAAAATGCTACGTGTCATGTGAAGAGTCCTAATATTCATTTGGTTTTGTAGGTTTTCATCATATTTTCACTTAATTTCAAGTCCTAATACTCAAAAGATAAAGATTTGACTAGTTTTGATTCAACTAAAACTAACTTTTGAATTAGCATTTCACGGCCTGTGATAGGGTTGTCATGATCATGACAGAAAGTAGTTATCAGTATCGTTAGGATTTCATGACCGCAATCGAAAGGTTGCAGTTCATCTTCATATTCTTCATGGCTCGTGATCAAGAAGTCACGGTCGTGGCCGAACATTTACTTTTCTTCGTCAAGATCTTCATTGCACGTGATCAAGATATCACGGTTATGACTGAATGTAATCTTTCATATCGTCCACCATCGCCTTGTTCGCTCACGACCGTGAAAATACCTTCATAGGCCATGACATAATGGATGCAATTTGTCTCAGGTGCGCTCACCATCGTGAAAATGCCTTCACGGGCCATGATGCCCAACACAAACATGAAAGTCGCATATCACGCCTCCATCGTAGTATCGACAGTTTCACAGGACCCATTTTCCAATAGTATGCGCTCATGGGTGTGACAACTCTGTTACACCTGTGATTTTTAATTTTTTATTGATTCGGCCTCCAAATCCACTTTAATTCCTTATGTTCTTCCTCCATTGCTCTCCTAAATGTTCTAGACATGAAAATGAATAATATTATATAAACTCTCACTCTGAAAACTAAAATAAAGTAAATTATTAAATAAAATGATGCATTAGACGATGAAATTGGCTAAAAATTAAATATGCTATGAAAATTATGACTAAATTAGCATGCATCAGGAAACTTATCGGACCAAAAATGATAATAAAATATGTCAAAAAAATCAACATAATCAAGGAAAGAACATGAGTTTCCCAAAGTTGACAAAAAAGATATTCAAATCAAGATAGAAGAGGGCAAATATTCGAAGTTGGAGATTATGTCTTATTAAAGACTTTGCCTACCAAAGGAGTGATGAAATTTAGTTGAATGGGAATATTGAGTCCAGGTGCATTGGGCCCTTTAAAGTATTGGAAAAAGTTGGTGAATGAACATACAGATCGACATTGTCGTTATCTTATGCTAAGATGCATACTTGTGTCGATGATTCTCAAGTACAACTATGGCAACTCACATGTATTGATAATAACAAAATCTAAAGAAAGACCTAACCTATGAAGAGTATCCGATTAAGGTTTTGAAATATCGTGAACATTGATTTCACACGATGCATGGTTGTTCATATGGTTAAGGTTGCATGGAAGCACCATGGGTAAGAGGTTACATGGAAATTTGAAAAAGAAATGAAATCACAATTCAAGGATGAATTTCCTTTTAAGAAATGTAGAATGAAATATTTTTGCACATAAAGACAAAACAAAAAAGAACAATAACAAGAAAAAAAAAGAAACGAAGGAAAAGGTGGAACCCACAGCCACTTAAATGACATCACGTTGGACCTCCCAACTCATTAAAACATGCAATATATAAGCTTCCACAAAAATTTCACTTTCTCTCTTGACTCTCTTGGAGCTCTCAAGAATTATAAACTCAATCTTCAAGTAGAGATCCAAAATTTAAAGTCTTTGATTCATTGTTCAACAACAAATCAAGGTGAAGGAGAAGAGTGATGTAGGATCTGGATGACACCAAGAGGGGGGGGGGGTGAATTGGTGTATTTAAAATCTTACTCTCTTTTAATTAATTTAGACAAGCTATCAGCGGAAGCTTATAAATGCAAACATAAACAAACAGAGAAGAGAGTAAAGATAAAATGAACACACAAACAAACACCGAGTTTGTTGACGAGGTTCGGCCGAACTCCTGGCCTACGTCCCCGCTCCGATCTTCTCCCACGAGATCTCCGAAGATCACTATGTCCTTCTTCAAGGGCGAAGACTCCCTTACAACTTCTCCTTTCTTGCATGAGGACAAGGAGACAACCTCTTACAGAATTCTCAAGATCTCTTGGACCCTTCACATAAGGGGAATTAAGGCTCTCGCTCTATGCACTCTCAGTGTTTTA
>LTAE01009626.1:0-10488 GCA_001647135.1 Pontederia paniculata
TATATATATATAAATTATTATAATTCATATGAAAGTCTAAAAAACTAATATTAGTTTAAGCATTTCAAAGTATTTCAAACTAATTCTTATGAAAATATGAATATTTGATGTTTATTAGCTTTCCAAATGCATGACATCTATTGTTGGTTTCACATTAATTTGACGTTTCAAATTATCATATAAATTTGAAGAGTTAGTATTATATATTTTATTTTTTTATGTATTTTTTATTTTATCTGTCATGAAATTTCTATATATATTATATCTATATAATTTTGTATTTTTTTAATTATTGTAACTCTTATGGAAGTTAGAACATTTAATATTAATTTAAGCATTCCAAATTATTACTTTAACATTGATTATTGTTTTTTCAAACTATCATATAAACATGAATAGTTATTATTATAATATTTCATTTTTAATGCAAAACGCTTCCATATTTCAAATTTATATTTACTTTTACATTCAAAATTATTTTTACTTTTTACGAAAATAATATAATTTCTTTGAATATTCATTATTATTTTACTATAAATATGTATATTATTATATGTTATATATATAAATAAAAGCTTGAGTAGAGAAGGCTTTTTTCTCCAATTTTTCTTTTCTCTCAAGATTTTCGCTTTATTTATCAATATTTAATTATATATATAAGGATTTTGCGGTTTTTTTAAAAAATTTCATTAACATAATTCTTATGAAAATCAGGACATTTTATATTTATTTAAGCTTATTGTTGGTTTAACGTTAAATGTTGACTTTTCAAATTATCTTACAAATTTGAATATTTATTATTATATTGTTTTATTTCTTATCATGCAATTTTTTATATTTCAAATTTGTCTTTATTTTTTAGTTTATTTTGATCTATAATTTTTTTTTTGAGTTAATATAATTTCTTTGAAATGCCCACTATTATCTTTTCTTTTTCTGATTTTTCATTTCTATGGAATGACCCATCTTATAATCACATTAATTCATTTATATGCTAATCAATTGAATTCATGATTTGTAACTCCTGCCCTTTTGATCAAAGATCAAATTATGTAATTAAATATTCTAACTCCAATCTGTCCATCCTTCCCCTTGAACAATTTACAAATAATTAAAAAAACTGGTATTATTTTAGAATTTATTAACCTTTCCAGTTATTAATTTAGCATGAATTATTGACCTTTCAAATTGTTATATAAATATGAAGAGTTATTATTATATTACTTTATTTCTTTTCATGCAAATTTTATCCATTTTCTATTTAAAGTTTATTTTTTTACTTTGTATTAATATAATATAATTTATTTGAACGTTCATTATTATTTATTATTACTTTACTATATACTTTATATATAATTAAAATTTCGGCTCAAGGTAGATCTTTTAAAAATTATATAATTGGGACAAAAAATTAGAAATAATTATTCAATTAGGACCAACTAAGAAGATATACGAAGTAAAGAAAGAAATTTATATTTATATTTCAAATTTATATTTTCGTACTGTTAATAAATCGAAGAAAATTATTAAAGTTCTTACATATAAAATTTAGAAATATATGTGAAAATTGTGCATAGTGTGATAATGTTAACTAAAGAAAAAGAAAAGAAAATAATTGGTCCACCGCTCGATAGCATCCTTCAAAACCTCTCCAGATCCACTCTTAGCAAAATTTGTGATGTATTCTCCTCCTACTCTGTAGAGAAAGATCAAAATAAAAAGAAAAATTCAAAATGCAAAATTTAATTTAGAAAATTAGATATGCCTTATAGCTCATGACATATTAAAACATCAGATGGTATATAAAAGAAGAAATATTGTTCTTACCAAACACGAAAATCACTTTTTCTATAGCATAATATTATGCTATGCATGATCGCCTGCAGCTCCTATGAGGACCTCTCCGTAGTTTCAGCTTGCAGCTCCTTGGAGGCCCTCTTCGTATTTTTTTGCAATTTTGCTGCATCTCCTTAACTGGAGACAAAATAAAAGTGGAAAGAAATATATGATAGTAAAAGTCAGCCACTAATAAGAAGACGAATTATACTGTTCTTAAATGAAGTACTAATTGCACCAAACAAAATGATGTCCAGAAAAGCTCAACCTTACCACATAATCAACGTATGGATCCATTCTCATCCATTTTATTGATTTGTGTCGTTGTATCTGTTTTATTTATTGTGTCATTACCAAATGTCTTGCACGCATGCCCTACTTAATTACTCTTTCTGCCTTTGAAGAAGTATGTTTAGTTACTAATTGGATAATGATATATATTAGATAAATTTGTGACATGCCAAGAGAGAATGCAACATACATATATCACTGCCCATGAATTAACGCAGAATTGACTTGATACATAATTAAAGAAAGTTCAAATAATCTTTTGCACACCTGGCCTTTGAAGTTGTTCCAATATGAGCTTTAAGTTGCTATGTGTTAATACAACTTGTGAACATTTCGTACTTTTATCCAGAGGGAGTATATACGAATTAAATTTTAATCCATCAATTTTGACGACGGCCACCTACATAAGAATAATGAACTTTCAGGTCAGCAAACGACGATTACTATATATAAAGTAACATAATGGTTACAAATTTACCTTTGAAGGTTTTTTGAGTTTTGCAATAAACTCTTTCCATCCATCATCTTGACACTCATTTTGAGGTTCCGAAGAGAGTATTATATTGTCAGGTAGATTCATAGGATACCGCTTACAAGGCTCCATGCTTTGGATTATCCAAGTAGGATGACTGTTAAATTAAGAGGAAACAAATATTATTTATTTTTTTTTCAAAAGTAACTAATTGGTTACTAACCTAAAATGCTTAAATGTGATATGAATATTAAAAAAGAAAGACTAAAATGCAGCCTTTAATAATATTGAATTAATGCAAACAACAAATATTAAATTAAGAGGAAACAAATATTTTTTTTTCAAAAGTAACTAACTAATTACTAGCCTAGCCTCCCTTCAATGTGATTGAATATTAAAAAAAGAAACTCAGACTAAAATGTAGCCTTTAATAATATTAAATTAATATGCAATTAATGCAAACAACAAATATCTCCATCGGTACCTACCTACGTAGATAGTACAAAATATAAACATCAACCTTTTTTCCATTACATTAAAATAAACAACCATATATGTAGCGGGAAGAACCATATTGAATACATGGCGACCAATCAAACAATTTTACTGCTAATTAAATCAATATTTAATCGACCGACCATAATTAAAATCGAATTGCGTCACAACATGCATGCATGCATGCAGCAGTATATATATAAAATTAGTGAAAAAACTAACTAAGAGCAATAAGAAAGTCGACGAAAGAATTAATTACAGTTCAATTGAAAAACTGGAGTTATATTTGACGTGACATATTGTCTTTCCGTTCTCCATCAGTCTGGCATATCGATCTCCTCCTTCCTCTAAAAACAAAAAGAGAAAAAAAAGGTTATTTAAATATCAACTGATATTAATAAGAAGGAACAATTAGTTAATTTATGTTCTAAAAGTAAATATTAAAACTAACCTTGTGGTATGGGCGGTTGGTTCAAGTCAAAAAGGTAGTGCCACTGCATGTAATGTTACAAGATTAATGGAACACAATACCATCATATCATATATTAATTAATCCGAACAAGGTGATTCATGTAGTAAAAATGCAAATTGATTCGTGTAGTAAAAAAAATAAAAAATTGATGCAGTCAAGAACTAAAAACAGAATTGACAAGAAGAAGAAAGAAGAAATCGAGGAGATGATTAGAACAAGTACTTTGGGACGTTCGTTGGTTTCTTTCATTGGGACGAAGCAGGAAACGCCGCCGGCGACGATACGTACGGGGTTCAACGCAGAAGGCTGGAGGAATTAATTAATTAATAAGGATGGATGCTTATTCGCCTTGTCGACTAACTACAAAACAAGCGTATGTATATATAGGGAGGGATGGAGGTCTGCGACTTCAACACAAAAGTAAACTAGAACTTCGTAAAATATGGAAGTTTCAAAATTTCCAAGTTTTCCAGGTCATCGGTTTTTTGTTTTCCTAGTTTGAACTAGTATTTTGAGCCGAAACATGAAATTCACCAAAATATGCAATTATTGCCTGAATTATTATTATTATTATTATTATTATTATTATTATTATTATTATTATTATTATTATTATTATTATTATTATTATTATTATTGTTAGTAGTAGTAGTAGTAGTTTCTGTCATATGTTAAACATATGCAAGTTATATTATTATTATTATTATTATTATTATTATTATTATTAGTAGTAGTAGTAGTAGTAGTAGTAGTAGTAGTAGTAGTTTGTCATCTGCTAATCATATGCAAGTTTTCAAATTCAGTTGTTTTTTTATCCTTTGTATTCACGTTTTCTCATTGGGTAATTTCTTTTTTGTTTTTTCTTATAGTGAAAAACAGGCTTTTATATGGAAAAAAAGGCATTAACCTTTTTTTGTTTATTGTATATAGTCATATCTGAAGAAGCTTGCACAGTCGAGTTGCTTCATTCAAGTAGCGTCCGAGGCTGCGTCGGAACGACGTCTCCTGCTCGAGATGAAGAAAGGGATTTTTGCATAATAATTAATGCCTTGGTCGCTCTGAACGAAAGAAAACTCCACTGTTCTCAGGTTCCACCCTCTCATTCTATGATAACAAGAAGCAACCAACAAGTTGAGGGCTCAATGATATTGAGAAGCAAAGTTTGGTATATTCCGATGCTGAGCCATACATATAACATAGATTGCCACAACCCAACATCGAAATCTCGGATTCATTGTTAACAAGTAGCATCAAGATGGTACTGGTTAAACAATGAAATAAATAAAAGTTTATTTTTTATGTACTTGTATATACATATCATACAAAATTGATTTCTCTCTTCTTCTTGTTCTTCTTTTTTTTGCCACCACATGCAAATAGAGCTCCGTTGCAAACGACGAGTTTCTTGTGAAAGTGGGACCGCGAGGGGATCGGACGGGCAGGAATGTGGAGTGGAACGAGTCGGGTTACGGGAGCGTGAGGCAGATCTTAATAACTCACGGAGAGGCCATCAACTCGATTCAAATACTGTATGATCTGAATGGAACACTGGCCCTCGCTCACAGGCACGGCGGGGATGGTGATAACTTCGATAGCGTAAGTGCCTTCATTTTTCCTTTCTCAAGTTGTAAAGCAATAAAAGTATGCTCAAACAGATAACTTTGACAAGTCTCAGATTAGCTTAGAGTCGTGGGAGTACCTGATGGGCATCAGCGGGCGCTACGGCCCCATCGATGGCAAAGGCTCCATCATTGTCCGATCCCTCACGTTTGTCACCAACCGGACTAGCTATGGACCATTTGGTCATGAAGAAGGCGTCCGGTTTTGTTTCAACCTGCAGCCGAATCTCGAGTTCGGGGGTTTCCATGGCCGCTCCAGTGCGGCTTACCTTTGCGCCATTGGTGTCTACGCCAAGTGCACCAGCCTCAAGCACCACTTCGAGCCGGCTCCACCCAAACAATCGACGGCACTGCCACGATTGTATACAGCCTCAGCTTCAGAAGATTCACGTCGTCGCTAATAGAATCTCCTCTGTCCTCGCCAACATCAATTTATTCAAAAAAAGGAGAAATGTCAGCTCGGTCATATGCATGCATACATACATATCGTACTCACATTGGACTTGGATGTCAAAATGATGCTTCCAGATCGTTGTTAAAAAGTCTAAAGTGGCAATACTTTTATGAGTCTTTCAAACGAATCATTTGCTTTCTTCAGAATTGTTCTAAGAGAAGGAAATTTTATCCACTCTTCACACTATTAGATAACTTGATACATCAAACACTTGGATACAATTAGTTACATTGGTCTAAATAGCTCCCCTGCGTTTGCTTTTGAAGCCAGCTGAATCTTGTGCTGTTTAACAGCTAATTGATTAGCAAACAGTAGATCCCTCATGTACTGGAGCTGCAACCTCTCTTTCTCCAACAGTAGTTCTATATCCTCAAAGTGTAGAATCTTTTCCTGAATTTCGTTCATCTGTAGATATATACACAGATTCTATGAATGCTCTAGGAAGAAAAACATAAAACATAACAAAATAAAATTCCCAGGGCACTAGATTGAATATTAGCTTTACCTGAATTTCAATAATATTAGATAACCGTTGCGCTACATCTTTTTCTCCCTCTTCTAGTTGTGAGTGTGCTTGTTGGCCAACTTCATTGATAACCTCAACATTAGATTGACAAGCTTCTGCATTTGATTATCATAAAAAGGAAGAACATGATAAAATATAATGATAGGAAATTGCATCAGTAAAAATAATAACACAGGTAAGTCGATGAACTACATAACTTGATAAAAGTGAAAGACAATAGACCAATTTATTAGCAGTTCCACTGTAATGAGTGAACTAAACGATAAACAAACTGAAACCAGCACCAATCTGCACATTTACAACTACAATTGCCATACCTTCTTCCTTTGGCTTGCTCACTCCACCACCACGCGGAATGTTGCCACTAGATATTTGATGCAAAGTACTAATGGCAGCATGAGCTGCAGCATTGGCAACATTTGAACCCACCACAGCAGATAAGAAGGCAACCTGAAGATCAGAAGTACAAGTGTAACAACACAAGAATGGAGCAAACCACTGTGCTGGAGGAGTAATTTTCATTATGATAGAAAAATTCTACTGTAGAAATGTAATGCACGCAAATAGAAGCTGAAAATATAAATGATTGACTAGATAACTGTTATTAGTGGTAAAAGTGCAAGAATCTTAAATACAATTACATCTAATAACTTATCCATTCGAGAGGACAAATTTCCATAGTCCGTGTGGAGTAGTCCAAACTCCAATTACAAGGATAATAAACAACTTTTCAAAGGCTGCCCACAAAGATAGAATCATCCATGTATTTATAACATGAATGGTTAGTTACTACAACTAAGTAACGTAACTAATAATGGAGAACATGAACATAACTATCCATTAATCAACCCACTATCTTTTTAACTAATACACGTAGTATATTATCAATACACCCCTCCTAAAATTTCGCCTTGTCCTCAAGGCCAAAAGAAGAAAATTGATTTGATTGATAAATTTCTCCAAGAACTATGTTGATTTCTTCACACTTATGAAACTCCATATGTTGTGCCGTTGGAGAGGATGTTTGGACCACTTTAAATTTTCCTCTGGGATGTGTATGAAAGTTGATTTCTCTTGGATGATATTATCTTTTTATGCTTCAAATAATGTTGCTTATGCATTTAAAGAATTATGCTGAAAACTGTTGGAAAATTATATCAAAGGGTACTGGTGTAAGGATCTTTGCTGCTCTGATACCATTGATAGAAGCTGAAAATATAAATGATTGACTAGAGAAACAAAAATAAGATAGATGTTATTAGTGATAAAAGTGCAAGAATCTTAGCACAATTACAACTAATAACTTGTCCGTTCGAGAGGACAAATCTCTATAGTTCGTGTGGAGTAGACCAAACTCCAACTACAAGGATAATAAATAACTTTTCAAAGGCTGCCCACAAAGATAGAACCATCCATGTATTTATAACATGAATGGTTAGTTACTACAACTAAATAACATAAATAATAATGGAGAACATGACATTAACTACCCATCAATAAGCCCACTATCTTTTTAACTAATACAAGTGGTATCTTTTCACATGCTTTCTAAAATAAAGTCACATTATCACAAACTCTAAGAAAGTCGAGTGCATATGCCTAAGTCACATTATCACAAACTCTAAGAAAGTCGAGTGCACAATGCTGAAAAGAAGTTACCATTCTTTTCCATTGAAAACGTAGAGACACTTTCTATTAATTATTAAAACCACAATGACAAGATCAATCCTAATAACTACAAATGCTTAACCAGTTTTCCTCTAAATTCAGTCACCTAAATTCATGTTAATATAATCACACCAACAACTGAAAAAATCTAGGGGTGCTTCCTTGAAGAAGGTTAGAGAGCATGTTACCTATATGAAAATCACATGGAAAAAAAAAACATTTTGGATTAAGTGGGTTACTCAGCAACAGTACGAAAAGTCAACAAAAGAGCAAACCTGAGCCATGATTGGGTTACTCGCATCAGCTAATGGGGTAAGTCGCCTTCGCTTTGAGCTACTCTCCCGTGTAACATTATCTCCTTCTGATCCAACATTTTCCTTGTCATCTTTCTTGTGCTGCTTATAGTCATCAATGAATTCTGGTGGTCCAAGGAACTGCTCCCCAAATGGCAGTTTTAGAAATCTGGTAACACATTCTTTCTCATTTCTGCTGCCAACGTGCTCTGCCACCTTTCTCCAGTCTTCACCATATTGAAGAACAGCTTCAAGTAAGTGAAGGGTCTCCTTGTCGGTCCACTCTGCCCTAGTTTCTTCATTGAAATCAACTCGCTTGAAATCTGTTGAGTTGAGGCCAGGCCGATAGTTTCCACGAACAAAGCATCTTGCACACAAGATAAGATCTGCCTGAAAAGAAGCAAAATACAGTAAACTCAGTTATAATAAGATGCCTCTTCTTGAAAGCAGTCTAAGGGCAATGGCACTGTCATTTATCTAACTTGTGATGTAAAAAAAGTCCAGAAAGTATAAAATAATAAATGCATCCTTTAATATTACACACACAAACATATATGTATGTATGTATACAGAATACATAAGTTTTCTTTTTTGAAGGGTAAAAGGATGCCTAGAAAAGGCTAGCTATCTGTGAGAACCATATTAACATAGTCTGCTTTCTTTGATGGAAAACAAACTGCATATTATGATCACTGCAAACAGTTGCTGCTAAAACTCCATAATAGGTGATCACAAGATAGAAAATCCTTCTCTAATAACCAGGTCCTAACAATGTCTGAACTCTGAAGAAATAACCGAGACTGCATTTATTTGGAGGAAAATGAGTTCTGAAGAATAACAAATTTGGGCAATTAAAGAATCATTGACCATTTTTTTCTTTCTGATTAGTAAACATCAGAGAAAAGATTAGTCTTTCTCAGAGTTGTAAATTTGTTAAAAATTATAACTGCTCGGCGTCAATGCTGCAGGAAATCAGCATCTACATGCTCAAACAATGAGGTAATGGTCGTAAACCACCTACATGCTCAAACATTCCTTAAAGGTGATTGTTAACATTGCATTGAATGCCCTAACTTACAATACTTTAGAACGAAAGATAGAGTTGAGGAATGAAGAAAAGAGATCACAATTTTGTGTCTAGATTAAGGTATTTGACTAGCTAATAGTATAAAACAATCCACACTACGAATTATATCAAATTTCTATGGAAAAAAAAATTGATTCATGTCGAAGCAGTAAAGCAGACCTTGTCTGTGGTGAAGCAAGCCAGACTACAAGCCGCCTTGCAGTTGAAACAAATCCTCTTAGGGTGATTGGTATCCTTGTCCATATCCTCCTCGGCGGCCGCCGTCTCCTTCTTATCCTTGGAGCTGGAGGGCTTCATGGATGGAGTATAGTTGATCAAGCCCCACTCCTCGAGGAAATCGAAGACACGGCGGATGGAGCCGACATCGCCCACAAGGCCACGACGGGCGTCGGTTAAAGTGATCTTCCTGGAGGGGTTTGCCCGGAAGCGGCGGATGATAGAGTTCCTGAAGTACTTGTAAACGGTAGGGTTCCTGGAGGACAATAACTTCCCATCGAAGAACTCCGGCAGCATCCGTCGCTCCGTTTCGTGGATCTGCTCCCAAGAGAACCATCCTAAAAGGAAGAAATCCCTAAAACATTACGCCGACGGATCAAACGGAGGGAGAGAGAGAGAGAGAGAGAGAGAGAGAGAGAGAGAGAGAGATGTCTGACAAACCAGAGCAACTGGGGATGGTGATGGTGAAAGAAGCAGGGGCAGCCGCCGAGGAGGGTGGTTCCGGCGGCCGGACACTGGCGACGGCATGATCCCCCTCCTCCTGGGATCTGGACGAAGGGGGCTCTGGTTTGACGGAGGAAGTGGCCGGAGATAGCGGCACGGGAGGGGCCGTCGGCTGTTGAGGCGTCGACATGGGCGCGGCGCCGGAGAGGGAGACCGTCAAGAAGGCTGTTGAGTTAACTCGGATGTAAAAACAATGGCTCACGTTAATTTTTGGGTCCAATTTATTTTAGGCTTCCTGATGAACCCTTAAGGTTTTGTTTGGCAATTAACTAATGGAGGGGTGGTATGAGATTGTGGAGTATAGGGTGGGGTGGTGAAGTGATGGATTATTATTAAACTCTTGTTTGGATAAAATTTTATGGTGGTGAATGGGTTAAACTAAATCATGACATATTTGAATAATTTAAATAAAAATCATTTATACCCTTTATTATATATATTTATACCCTTTATTATATATTATTAATTATGACTCTTAATAAATATAATATTATTATATATTTATTTGATTTATTATAATATTTATATATTTATCATTATTTATATCTCTTATAT
>LTAE01009627.1:3723-18250 GCA_001647135.1 Pontederia paniculata
ACTTGTGCTACCTCAAAACGCTTTCCATTTAGCGTCCCAATGTTCCAAGAGCCTAATCTGATCTTACTCTGATGGACTAGCTTCTTCAGCCGCCTCCGTCCATTAGAGTGCGGTAGCCTTTGCTCATTTAACACTGCATTCAGGCGAGGATGCAACGGCTCTTGCTCTCTTATCACTGTACTCGAGCCATACAACGCGTTACTTACGGGTAACGACCTAGCATTAGCGCAATGTATTCGTTGATCCATGTTCATGAGATTCGACAAGGTTTTACGTTGGCTGTCGAGCCCTAGACAACCCTCCTCCTTTATCCGGGCTTGGGACCGACTATAAACATAGGCGGAGTTAAATTCTAGACTCCTACATCAATTAAAAAAATTCCAAATTTTAAAGATAAATAAAATCATTAATGAATAAGAAATAAGGTTCAAAATAAATAGGCTACATCCAATTTTTAACTCTTACACGAATTTTAATCAAACTTCAACAAATCTCCTTCTGACTTGAATTCCTCCTATGACAATAGTATCATATTCTGCCAACAAATTTTGATAAGCAAATCCTCTTGATTCGCCTGCTAGTAGCTCTTGTTGTGCACTACATTGCCCTGAATTGCTGTTCTTGTGTTCTTCAACATTGAGCACCACTCGTGTAGCTCTGAGTTGCATATTATGCCACTCAAGCATCTCTTGTTATGTCCTTCATTGTTATTGCAGCTCCCAATCGCACATTATGTTTCTTATGCAGCTGTCAACTACTCATTATGCCCGTGCAACTCCTAGCTACAACCTGCACTATTTATGCAACTCTTAGTTACACACAATGTCATTTATGCAACTCCTAATTACTCCATGTGAATCCTAGCGGAGCCTATGATGGTGACCCTATGATCTCCATGTGGCGCTCTTGCGACACACCTAGTAGTGCCCTTGGCAGGTCATCCTTGTGGTAAATCTAGTGGTTTCCTAGCAGGCCTCCTGTATGGACCCGTGTGCTCACAATGCACAACAGCTTGGGTAGCCCATCCATAGATTCAGTTGGACACGAGCCACCTAGTCTGCTCCCAGATTCAAATAGGTACAACTTTCCTAGTCCATCTAGAGAGTCCATCTTGCTCGGCACATCCTAATGGCACCAGCTGCACGGCAAAGCATCGAACTATGCAGCGTCTTGCCAGCGTTGTGTGGCATGCTCCCATGTAGCATCATCCACACAGCGGCACACATCCATCCAGTGCCAACTAGTGTGATGGTAGCCGAGCCAAACGCCCATGCCACCAATTTACATGGAGACGCCCACAAAGGCCGAGCTAGCACACAAGGCAGCGCATGTGGCACGCTGCCTATGTTGCACCACGCACCTAAGCCACGAGCCAACACCATCCTATGAGGCACCTTGCCCACGTGGCACCCTTCTAGTCCAGCGTTGCACGCCCATGTTGGGGGTATTTCATCCGGCACCCATGCAACATCTTGGTTGTGTGGCACCGGGCCTCATGGTGTTGTGGGCCCATGCAATCCCTTGCCTGTGCAATTGACACACGTCCATGCCACACTAGCTCCATGTGGCAATGCACACACTGCCTGGTGGGTGCTTGTTGGTGCTAGGCCTTGTGGTGATATACGCCCATGTGGAGGTGCATGCCTATGTGATGGCACAAACCTATGTGACACATGCTCGTGCAATGATGTGTGCCCATGCAGATAGCTTGTGCAGTGTCGCATGCCAATACTTGCCAGCTTGTGTAGTGCCACAAAACAAACAAATGTCATTAAAGTTCAAAGAGAAATGCTGGCAACGGGTGGTTGAAAGAAAGTAAAGAATAAAAGACATACGGCTTGGGGCTCATGAAGTAAGTCTCTTGTTCTTGTCCTTAAGATTATTATAGGTGTTATACTCATATCGTGCTAATAATTGCATTCATGATAAGTTTGGACCAATTCTTCTATGCAATTCAAATGATCACTCAATCAATAAATTAATTATTTAACTTAAGATAGTCCAACTATTAATTCGTCTTGAGAGCATATTGTATTATTGTGTGTGTAGAAGGCCATGATTGTGTGAATTAATTTTGACTTACACGTGTTAATCACCAAAATGAACTAAAATTACTCATACCTTTAGTTCAAAAAAACCAAATATTAGGACAAAAATAGATTATTGTAGCTCTTTTGTTTTAGATATTTCAGTTTCCTAAATGAAAATTATGAGTAATTTTTGTTCATTTTGGTGACTTACATGTAAGCCTACTTACACAACAAATTTACCATATTTATATACACATTATTTGTCTATATGTGTCTTCTCTTAATTCTATATTAGGAAAATCCATCTTTACATTGAATTAGACTAAGTTCAACTTTATGTATGTGATTATTGTGAATATTATTTTGATAAATTAAAATTTAACGACCATATTCTCAACCATGAGGATATCCTAACGTTGTATCCAATACTTGTGGACAAATTTCAACTTTTCTAAATCACAACTCTCCTCCATATTATCTATTTGCTTCATAAAAAATATATACATGAAATAGCATATTTATATGTAAAAGAATATATGTGATTATTTTTAATATTATTCTAATATATGAAAAATTTACAATCATATTCTCAACCATGAGAATATCATGGCCTTATATCCAAGACTTGTTGAGAAAATTAACTTTCATAAATAGCAAATCTCCTCTAAACTATCTAGTAGCTTTTTACAAAAACTATTTACATGAACAACATATTTATATGTAAAAGAATATAACATGTATATATAAAAAAAAGATATGTACATAGATATTTTTTGTGCGATTGATAATTAATATATGCCCTTAAAACACACTTTAACATCTGGCCGAATTGGTATCTAACATGTGGTGAGGTGATTTACAAGATGTCACGACAATTCAAAACATTGGACCATAATAATAATATCATAACATAAGATATAATAAGTAAATAGGAGTAGATATTTGCAGCGAAAATATATACAATTAGAATGACAAATAAAACTCCCAAAATGGTTTTAATAGTCTTGATCATCGAATGACAGAACTCTAACACGAAATTATATACTATTTAACTATGTGCAAGCATTCACAATGAGTAGCATCACCATGTCACTCATTCTTGACAACCTATAGAATATAGATGCAAAGGAAGAAATTTTCCATGAATGGTATGTAAAGATCATATGAAATGATCATTAATGTTACAACATCGAGTAAAGAACAACAATAATACAACATGTATCGCCATTAGAATTTAAGCTATTAGTGAGGGTGATGTGTAGTAAATCGACAACAAATTTCATGGCAAACAACATCACCAACATATTTGTTATAGATTTGGGGCACCTTATTGATGCGAACTTCAGCAAGTATACTGGTCGCACAAGTAATAAAGAGATGAGTAGAGTGTCGAACCCACGAGAATTGATGAATTTTAGATTCTGAAATTCTATCTTGAAATCTGATTTAAGATTTGCAATGAATTTACAAAGAGATAATATAAGATAGAAAATAAGAAGAAAAGATAAAATATAAAAGAAAAGATTAAAAGATAAAAAAAATTAGTTTGTTAGGATTAAAATTTTGTTTCACCCCTATTATCTTCTAGATTTATTCAATTAAAGTGTTTGAATATTAAATTGTGGAAGAATTGATTTAAATTTATAAGACTCCGAAAATGATGACTTAACTATCTTAATCTTAAATTAAATCAGGTGTACGTGAAAACCGTTAAACCTAAATCAATTTAAATTAAAACGTAATAAAATCTAATCATAAATTGCTAGGCCTCTCTCGAGTGAATAACAACACACAACTTATGAATTATGGAAACAAATAGACATAAATCTTTCAACTAAGAATCCAAACACTTGAAAATGGCCGAACAAAAATACGCTAGGAAAACGGTCTGCGTCGCATCCGAAACGGACCGTGTTCGGGCAGATGAAAACACGACTTCTCAAAAGAGGAAAAACAAATTCAAAACGATGGCGGAGGTGAAAATGGCTTGTGTTAGATGAACACGGTCCGTTTTGCCTCGGTCGAAAATCGTGCTTCACCGAAATCCGAAAGAAAATTAATTAAGAGTAAAATACTAATAGTATCTTTCGATTAAAGTTAATAAAATACCCAATAAAGTTTCAGAAAATATCAAATCACAAACTAATAAAGGTTCAACAGAAATTCTTCCTAAACAAAGATGATTCTAAGCCTTAAGAAATAAGATTAGAAAAATAAGCAGATATGCAGAATCCTATTGCTCTCTAAATCTTCAATTCCGCTCCAAGACTTCTCCTCCAATGTTGGCTTCTCAGCTCTTCAGAAATCTATAGAAATATGAGGAGTCTTTGATTCTTTTCTGTCTCTCAGAGATCTATGATGTCAGAGATGAGATATTAGATATATGAAGTTTGATGTATGAAGGCCTATTTATAGGTGAAATTCGGAGGTGAGGCCTGGCATCACACGGTTGGGAAGAGTTTGAATCGAATAGGACTTGATGTGAGCCATCAGATTGGACGAACCGACATAAGGTGAACAACACAGACCGTTTTATCCCAACACAGCCCGTTTTGATTGAAGTTTGAGTTTGAGTCCAACACGACATTTGAACGCGGTTGGTGCTTCTTTGTGATGATGACACGTGGTGCAATCTGGGACATCGATGGTGTTCATTTTGATCCAAAACGGTGTGAACGCAGATGACTTTTCTTCAATGTTGAACACGGGCCGTTTTGATTGAACACATACCGTTTTGGCTTCATGAAAAATGGGAGCTTCAAAAATAAGTTGAACACGGGCCGTTTTGGTGAAACACAGGCCGTTTTGCTTTTTTTTTAATTTCTGAGTCCGCTCGGTCAAATCTTCTAGTATTTGCCATAAATTGATGTAATTTTCCTGAAAATTAACCATATATAGCATTTAAGTAGAATCTGACTCATGAATGGAATATCAACTGAAATAACTGAAATAATGCATGAATTAATGTAAAATACTAGAAAAATAATATAAAATAGATGCATGTAATATCTATATTTTTGCATGCATCACTTATATATGTTGTTGTAAACTAGTCGCTGAAGGTGACACCAAAATCTATCATTAATTTGGTTTATTTATGAAGGATCCAATGATTCTGAAACTCAAGAATATAAAAAAAATTAGACACATGCTCAAAATAGATGCACCATTGTGATCTTAATTATGAAGAGCAACAATTTATTAAACTAGTGGAATATGAATATGAGAAAATTGATACCATGGATCAAGTAACTCGAAGTATCAGAAGCCACATATATCAAAATTCCAATGCATAAATGGCTACTGAAACAAGATGGAGACCTATGACATTTTGAAACAAAAGATAAGGATAAAAAACTTATAATTGAAAAGTTTATTATTAGTCACATCAATTGAAAAAAAAAGATACCAACAAAATAGAACCACAACAAGCCTACTATTGAGAACTTGGGATGTCTCAATTTAATTATTAAGAAATTTATCCAAGAGTGCTCAGCCATAAATCAAGTTCAAGACCTAGTATATATAGTAATTTCTCATATTTGAAGAGTACAAATGATCCTAAAGTTCAAGCTCATCTGAAATTTTTGAACAAATTCATAGAAAAAAATATGAGACTATGATTCTGGTTATCAGTCGCACCCTTCTATATGCAGTACCACAACTATCAAGATCTTGTCCAAACAGAACTTAAAAACTTCAGTTGATTTTTTCTAAAACTCCACAGGTACCTTCATAGAGGTGAAACTTCTCCTCTGTGCTCACATGTACCATGAAAAAGTGATGGAGCACTTAATAGATGTTGTTGACAAGGAGATTGTTGTGAGAGATCAAGTTATGTTGTTTAATTCAATATTTAAACCATTCCTAAGAAAATTGAAACATCGACGGTATGATTCACCAAATGTCCATCAAGTATTTGATCTTGAAATAATAAAATTCATCAATGAAAAAGAGAACGACATTCAATGTTTACTGGTTGATGCTGAATTGAAAAACAAAAATCACTAGAAGCTCTCAACTTGCTACCATCCTCAGAACTGAGCTGAATTTCAGCAGCACCAAGTCTAGTCTAGGACTATAAATAAAATGTTTGTTGGGAGACAACCCAGACTAATAAATATTTTTTTTGTTCTTTACTTTTGCAGAAATCAAGCAATTCACTTTTGAAGGAAAGTCCATGCCCTTTTCCAAAATATCCAAGCTAGATTCTATGATTGAAAGATATCATACAATAAAACATCACGATATTAATGCTGAAAGCACCATCAAGAATGAATTCCTCCATATCTTGAAGGAGATTGATTGCTCTCACAACTTAATCCAACACCGAGGACAATGTTAATTTTAAGTTTGAGGGAGTTGATGATATTATCACCAACTTTCAATCTAGTGAATATACTGATCCTTTTGATTCTTTGTTGATCATACTCTTGTTTTTGTTTTTTTCTTACCACAATTTGTTTCTATTTCTGATTTCACATTACATGCATCTGTTGAAGCCTCCCTTAGTATGTTTTCTCTAGCCCCCCCCCAAACCACACACACACACATATTGCTCGTAATCACTGCCTGAAAATACCTAATTGTCTTTGCCTCATGGTCGAAGCCAACATGCATTGAAACTGCCTTGTATTACAACCATTTCTTAGGCCCAAAATTCTATAAATTGCTAATGTCTGTACAACCAACCTCCATAAGAATATGACATTGAAAATTCTTGTCCATTACTAATCTAGTACTCTGATTTAATCTGCAATGATCTTTTTTCTTTATCTTAAATAACTACTCCTCTAATCTTTCACTTGAAAGAGTAAGAGTATGCTATTTTGAAGCATTTTAGGCACCTATCAAAGTATTTCAGAAAGAAATGAATGGACAATGCCTTGGAGAACAATCCTTCTCTCTCCCAATAGTTACTTTGACTTTTCACTTGAAAGAGTCAAGAGTATGTTGTTTTACAACACTCTTAGCATCCTCAATGAATATTCTAGAAAGAAAATATGAGGATATACTAGGGGAAATATCTCTTTTTACTTTCACACCCTTTCATATTCCTATAAAAAAATAAAAAAAAAGTGAAGAGGAAGAGAAAGTGTGGACAATGGAAGGAAAAAATGATGAACATGTTGCTTTATAACACGAGTTAAATATGTTAGTTGCCAAAAACTAAAGACAAAGAAGAATTCATAAATCCAATGGGAGATTGTGACATGTAGGCAATAAAGTTATGATCTTGTATTGTATTAAGCATAAGCTTCAGTTACTTATGATAAGAGTTTAATTATGTCTGGATGGTACTATTTGGAGTGTATTACAAAAAATCTTATTTGATGAAAACATTGGCTTGCTCCTTATGTTTTAGTCTTTGCATTTGAAGTTCACTTGGTTTAATCTTGATTCATTTACTTAGGGGCAAGCAAAGGTTCAAGTGCAAAGAGATTTAATGTTTGGCATCAAGTACATGAGATTTTGGTCTTTGAAATTGTGTTTAACATCATTTTCATATCTTATTTTAACCTCGGGTCTCTATATTATACTTAGTTTCCTCTTTCTAGTGGGCACACACTTCTTATATTAAAATTCTACCAATTTGTGTATTTGGAATCAAATGATGCTACTTTATGCTCTTATTTAAATACTATGGAGAAAAATGAAGTTTTCACACACTCACATTCAAAGAATCACAAAACTTGGTGCTAGAAAAGATAAATTTCTAAAAAGCTGGAAATCTTGGCAACTCATGATTGTTGAAAATTTGCAGAATTTCGACAATTCACCTTCTGACGAAAGGATTCTTTATGGAAACTCTCTGGAAGGTTTCAAAGGACACGTGTGAGCCAAGAAAGAAGATATTTAAAGAAGGAAAATCCTAGGAGAGGGAGCACCCATTTGGGGTGGAAGCCACTTTTGGAGGAGGATGAACGAACAAGAGAAGGAGAAGATGATTGCAGAAACATAACAATGACGATTTTTGAACCTTACCTTTGCATTCAGAGCATGAGGTATTGTAATAAACACATATTATGGAGGTAGTTGCTAGGGGATGTTGGATTCTATTTACATTTTGGTTCGAATGCATTGAACTACTTTGGGTTCTTGTTTCTATGTTATCATTTTATGGTTGTAGAGTTTCCTGATTTTATTGGAGATAAATTTTAATTGAGAAATTGTATTCATTTCTCTTTATTTTGCGTTCAATTTTTATGGATGTTGTGCTTCGGAAGGGGGGCATTACTTGATTGAAGTGATTCACAATCTTATGATTCCTTTGATTTTTTACCATTAGACGGGTCTATATTTCTATGACTGAAAAATTTATCTATTTTCCTTAAAGTATAGAGCAATTGGAAGATTGGGAGATCTCCTCTTGCTTATATACAATCAGATAGCAGACCCTATCACTGGATTCTACAGGTCTATGATGAATAGGTCGTACGTCGAGAGACCCTCGATCATGGGTTGGATATTGGATTAACCTAGATAAATTTTGAGCCTCTATCTCTAATCTCCGATGCTGGGAGGCTAGGAGGTTGTAGTTGAGGTCCTTTCTAAAAATAATATGTGACCTCTCTCTTCACTAGGATCCACTGTGGTATACAAACCCTACGACGAACGTGTATGAATCCAACCATTCCCGAAGCATGACTAACTCCAAAATTCTATCTAGCAATGCATTAATAAATCTTCTTACCTATGACCACTATTGTTTCATTTATGAAAATTCATGAAAATCATAAACATTAACTAGTTGATACTTTTCCCTTATCACTCACTTCTATAATTTTCTCTAAAATTAATCTATTAGATTATATTAGAGTGGTTAATCTCTATTATTTCTTTAGCTTTTATGGATTCGATACCTAAAGTACTACAATCGATTGTTGTGCACTTGCAACATCGTTGTGTTGTTTAAGGTTTATAATTGATAGGTTGTTGTTCTTCATCATGCAGCATATACACTATCACAATCCTACTTGCATAAATGTATATGAATCTGATTTTTATTGAACACTAGACTACATATCAGTAACTTCTTTAATTAATTTGTACCCATCCTTAGTGTTTTTAGCCATAAACTTGCCCATAGCTATAGAATCCAAGGAGCTTTTACTCCCAGGTGTATAGAAGGTATGCACAATCATCCATTTCTGAAATCCATGGCGGGGGCACATTCGGAGCATATCCTTAAACCTCTCCCAAGCTTCATTAGATAGTTTTGTTCCCCCGTTGAAGGAATGAGGTGATCTGATTTTTCATCCTCACAATCTTCCTAGTAGGAAAGAATCTTTATTGGAATAATGTGACTAGTTCATCCCAAGTCCTAATTGTATCTAGTTCAATTGACCTCAGCCATAACTTAGTTCTGTCTTTAAGGGAGAATGGGAATAATTGAAAAATAAAAAATAGAAAATAGTCAACCTAATAGCATCATTTGTCAGATCATTACACTTAAAAAAATCTCCAGAAATGTGATCAGATGTTGGTTAGTGTCCTCAGCTGGCAATCCTCCAAATTGGTTGTGTCCAAGGACAACAATCAATGTAGGGTTCAACTGAAAGTTGTTGTGTTTACTATATGTCTAGCTATCCTTGAGATTAACCCAGCAACAGTAGGAGTGCAGAATTCTTATAGGGACCTATTTGCATCAGGGTTTGCCATCTCAATATTCTACTAAGCAATCCTAGATTGTCTTCTCAAGTGACTTTGTTCCTCCCTTTGATTCTAAAATTTCTCTCTATCTTAGAGTCTCGATCCATCAAGTAGTCATCTACACTATTTGAGCTTAACATACAAAGTCAGGTTGGGTGCAATATCAATAATAATAAAAATTAACTGACTAAGAAAGAGAATGAAAACTAGATAAAAGGGATGGATTATTGAGAAAAGGGACATATTATCGAAAATAATATATGGATATAAACAATGAAAATGGAAGATTCAGTTTAGTTCATAATAAAGTATCAAGTGTAAAAAATTAATTTCCCTAGCAAAGGCGTCAAAAACTTAATGATGTGTGCAACGTACAAATGAGCATCTAGCTGCAGGTTCACAGGGTGTGAAATATAACTTCACAAGTAGTATCGTCTGGGTGTGAAATCATGAAGTTGGAAGTATGCAAATAAACCCAATAAGAAAATGTTAAAAGTATTTTATTTCCTAAACACACAACTATAACCACAATGTATAGCCTTCATTGTAGTATATTAGGGTCGAATTCACAAAGAAATCGGAGCTCATTCACTTAACTACTCTATTCTCTACTAAACCAAATAGAGGGAAATAATAATAGTTTTGAAAATGTAGTGTAAGCAAGAATGCAAAAGTCTGAAAATAGAAACTAATAATTTTTGGGTTTTAAGGATTAAAAGGAACATAAATAAATGGATGCAATAGAAAGAAGAAGTAAAATCATTTGATGAAAGATGAATGTTGGGACATGGAAGATGTTTCCAAACTTGTTCTTGTTGCTGAAATAATAAACCGACCAAATGATAACCAAGGATCAATATGTGGTAAGTCTTTCTACTCTCGTAGATAGGACCCTTAAACATGAACTCCTAGAGGTCGCTCGAGGCAACTCTCGATACCTAAGTGATCCCTATCCATTCTACTCGATGTTCACCCCGCTAGAAGCTCCTCAGCCACCCATGGGTTTCACTCATACTAGAGTATTGCCTGTCAACCGGTAGTTCTGCTAAAGTAGGAGATCGATAATGACCTATCAAAGGTTCTACTCTCTTGAATCACGATAGCACCTAGCAACACCTTCTACCCTCTTGGAAAGAGTTTGCAACGAGATCACACCTTAACCTCACTCACAAGAACAATTGAAGAATTTGGTAATCACAAAAAATAAAGCTAATAAGCACAAGAACAAAATAGATGGTTATAACAAAAATACATTCATCTAAATTAATTAACATAGCAAGTAAGAGTTCTCCAACACTCCCATGTCCAGGCTAGCAGATTTAGTCGATCAAAATGATTACAAATAATCCAAAATCAATAAGGTAAGAAACCATTTCAGGAATAACATAGCTGAAAAACCAAAAAGTATCAATGGTTTTTCTTATCTTCTCCCTTCTTCCTCACTACAATTCAGAATTGACTCACAAAAAACTCAACTTTGGATATGTCTTTTGTTGTAAACCTCAAACTCGAGCTTTAGAAAAATGGCCGATGTCTTCCTCTCAGTAGTGGCGAAGCCCCATTTAGGTTGTCTTCATCGTCCTTTTATACCGAAGGGTTCAAGTTCGCTCTAATTGGTTGACACTTGTTCGACCTTCCTTTGTTAGGACAAACAACATTGTGGCAAGAGGAATCTTTTGGAGAAAAAGTCGTTGCATCTTTGTCTTTTTCTGGTTTTGTCTGGTAATTGTAGGGTGTGAAAAGTCATCTCTATAGGAGCTCTTCGAGTGTGAAATTGTCTCCTCAGGCTACCATCGACTTTAGAAGATGCCTAGGTATGAAGCTTCCTTCCTAGTTCCCTGCCGCCATGCAACACACATGATCAAGAAAATCATACTTGGAATCATTCAGGGTGCGAATAAGTGCGGATACTAGGCATGGAATTTCATAGAATGTGTAGAAGCTATAAATAAGAGATAATAATACGTTATGTAAAGGATCAACTCCATGTCAAATGCTAAACTCTACATGCATAAATATGCACCAAAATCCCTGTCATCAACAGTTTTATTCAGTAATTTAGCTTAAACCATAGATAGTTTCTCTTGTGCCTTGCCTATAAATTAGATTTCTCATTTTCTACACATTCTTCTATATATATATACTTTCTTTTGAAATTTGTCTCGTTAGTGCTATATATTTTAACTATGTGAGAAAACCATCTTTTTCACTTGTGTCATGCAAGTCAAATGAAAAAGTCATATAAGAATGGTTAGCAACCATATGAACCAAATCCTAACAATAGACAAAACTCCAAGATTAAATTCTATCCTCTTTTTTGTATTTACTTGTAACAAATCTTATCATATACTTGTATATACTATATATAATCTAATAGAAGGGGCAATGAGTTAAATTCAATTTCTTTACCCTTTACATGGTATCATAGTAGTAGTATACTACCTATTTCAAATGGTGTCCTCCAACTCTTCCTTTGCTATCTCAAACTCTCAAGCCTTTACGAACACAACAACCAACCTCATATTTCCCTACTTTTGGCCAAATAACTCATTCAACTACCTGCTTTAGAAAATCCAATTTTTAACCTTACTCAAGGCATTCAATCTTTGAATCTCATCTCTCTAGAAATACCATGTGCATATCTCTTTTTATCACCATAGGAGATTCAAAATGTTGAATTCTGACAGCGACTCTCTGATCACAGTTCCTGCTTATATTGATTGGCAAAGGAAAGACCAACTCCTTGTATGTTAGATAATTGCATCCCTATCTGAGGAGACCTTACTCCTTTTTGGCCTTACATCCTTATTTGCCGCCTAGGATGTACTGTGATAAGCATTTAGCGCACCATGCCACATGCTAGTTGTTCAACTAACCATGTAACTCCACAACCTGAACAAAAGTGACAACTCAATTGCATCATTTCTTCATCGGGTCAAGTATTCAATTACATAATTTCTTCATAGTGGCAGCTTACCATATGATTCTTGTGACCATGTTCAATGCCATCATATTCAATAACTTCGGAGGCAACTACAATGACATTGTGTCCAGTTATTTCCTGCTCTAATCTTATATCCTATGTGAAGCTCTAAAGCGTCATTTTTAGCCATGAGATATATCTCACTCAAAAGACGAAGGCAACAAGTATTCTTATTTCATTCACACCTGAAGCTCAGATGGAAGCCACTTCCAACATTAGAGGATGAGGCCGCGTTCGAGGTCAAGGTTGTGGCAAGTCACTCTAATTTGAACATCAGTCCTTCTCCAACTCAAAATCATATTTTGGCAATGTCATCTAGAGGTTGGGAATGGTATTCTTTGCCCATTTCTTGCATTTGTTAATATGTTCTACACTCAAACTCACGTTATAAAATTGCACAATGTCTTGCACATTCCCCAACTCACTAACCACTTCCTTCAGTTATATCATCTGTGGTTTTCTCTTTGTAAATTTGGACTATATGCCCTAAACCTAATATACTAAGAAGAACCATTATAAAGAATTGGCATATTCTGGTATTAATATGGTAATGTTTGTACATATATAACATAATACTTGTTTCATTAGTTAGTGTATGATGTGATCATACTGAGAGACACACTTATTGACTTCAAAATGTTCATTACCGGAATATTATTAAAGATTGGACAACTTTATGTTGTTGCAATATATGCTTGTCCTAATTAGGAGGGAGTTAACCTTAATATATAGTTGTATACAATTACACAAAGCAACATCTTGTAGATGATCACTTGAGTAAGTGAATAAGACAAACTAACCCATTATGAGTACAACACTAACTCATCACTAGTGTTAAACTCATTGTCACAATAATATGTGATCCTTTAATCATAAGCGTTAAAAGAAATTTATACAAAAGTTTGATGTTTTTTTATGTTAACCATAAAGATTTTTATTTCATCAAATCAAATGGTTTACATTGGAACATAAAGAAGATGTTATACTATAACCATTTTTTTATGAAATTTCATGATACCATGGCGATGAACTTAAGTTTGCAGCCATAACATGAATTTGTGATTTGGGAAAGCATATTATAGATGTTTTTAATCCATCAGGGAATCTGATCATATGTTTTGTTGTCTTATTTGATTACTGCTTAGGTTAACATCATATGTTCCTAAAAGTCTTCATCATCTAGGCCCTAGTCATCCTAAACATCTCCATCATCCAGATCATATGTTGTTTATCTTTTATTTCATCTTTTAACTTCCTGAACTGAAACCAATCCAACTTTATGTTTATCTTTTATGTTTATCTTTTAATTTGTTCCTTGTGGGACCAATAACTTTACACCCGTTATATTATAATAATTAGTGGCACTTGCTAGCATCTTTTTCCTGTAACGAATTTTCACATCAAATTTTTGGCATCATTGTCGACGAACATCTTTACTAACTATTCTGATTTTAAGTACTTGGATACGTTGTACTTTTCTGTGTTTTCTAGTTGTGTAATTTTTAGGAAGATACTTATTATGACATTGCAACAACTATGGAGGATTTAAGATGTGACAATCAACTAAATACTCAAAACTCAAAGACACTGATGCGAGCAAAAATATACATGTTGCACGCATCTATTTTATTTCATTTTTAGGCATTTAGTATAAGTTTATTCATTATTTTAGTATTTTATTGTTTATATTTTACCTATGAGTCAGAAACTACCAATTTGTTCTCTGTTTATTGATTTTCAGGTGAAAGCATCTCAAAACTACGCAAAATCTGGAATAATTATTCAACGGCCGAAGTCTTGCAGAAACTATCTAGAACTCGGGCCGTTTTTGCCAAAACGGTCCGTGTTCTTACCATCATCA
>LTAE01009630.1:0-18246 GCA_001647135.1 Pontederia paniculata
AGGATATTCAGATGCAGACTTCGGGGGGATATTGACGATCGAAAGTCTATGTTCCTTCTGGGTGATGCAGTCGTTTCTTGGGGTAGCAAGAAACAGGGTGTGTGGCGAGACACACACAGGAGGCTGAGCATGTTTATGGCTCAGGCTTTTCCTTTTAGAACTAGGGCTCGATTTGGTCAGAGAACCATTGCCCATGTATTGTGATGATCAAGCAGCGATAAACTTGATACACAGTGGAGCCAATAGTTCAAAAGGAAAGCATATTGAGATAGAATATCACTATATTCAGGATATAGTCTAAAAGAAGGAAGTTATAGTGACATATATGTCTTCGAATGATATGTTAGCTGATTCCCTCACGAAAGGAATTACATCTAGTACTTTTATCAAGCATGTGGGCTTGATGAGACTCAGGAGTGTCTGAGTCAGTGTGAATTATTCATGGATAGTGATACTTCGGGAGATCAAGCATATGAGTTTGATGTGACTCAGGAGTGACTGAGTCAGTGTGAAACTTCGAGACATCAAGCATCTGGACTTGATGGGACTCAGGAGTGACTGAGTCAATGTGAAGTGTTCACGAATAGTGATACTTCGGGACACGATCTCCAGTTAGACTACTCACGGATAGTGGGAGTGCTGACACAGTGACCACGCTGGTCAAGTGGGAGATTGTTGTAATGTGGCCAGTCGTGATCACTGATCACGGCCGTGATGGACAATTATGGTCATTATGGGCCATTATGGTCATCATTGAGAGATGATCTTTGGAGTCATCCTAACAGCCGCGGTTGAGGAGGACGGAGTGCTGCGTGGCAACGGCTATTAAAGGACAGGAGCGCGTACTAGGAGTCCCAATCTGAAGTTTCGAAATCATTTCTCTCCCTCTCATTTCTTCAAGGACTCCACCCTGACCTAATCATTGCACCCTTCGTTCTCTCTCTCTCTTTGTGGACCCTGCATTGCATCTAGGATTCTCTTTCCAAAGTCATATTCCAAGCATCTACTTCCAAATGATCCTTTCTCTAGAAAATAACAAAAAAAAAAAAATTTGATAGCACCCAACGGAAGAAAGCAATTCTTAAAGTAATTAGAGCTTTGGCAGCTAAATTGAAGGAAGAAAGAAGTGCTCCAAAATGAATAATAATTATCTTCTACTCCTTTGCTAAATGCTAAATATCCCAAAACTGAGCTCGGAGACTATGAAGCTTAGTTATCCGAAGCTCTTGTTACTAATACTGGCTGTGGTTACGTGCACAACCATTACTCCATTTTGGAATCTCTTCTTCCGATCCGCTTCCTGGCCGATGCTTAGCTCCTTCAAGAAGCCCGAAGACCTCCTGCCTTCCTTCGTCGGAATTGCGCCGTCGTCGTCGCCGCCGCTGGAGTGGAAAGGAGCCTGCTTCTATCAGAACAAGGCGTGGGTGGAGTTGCACAACAGAAGCCGCTCGCCCTTCGGCGGAGCAACTCTCCACATCAAGGTACGTAACGTGAGATCGAACTCAGCCAAGCTAAAGCATAATATTAGCAAACAGCAGACAAACTTAATTAAGTTCTTTCCTGCCTCTTTATGTTTCTTCTATTAATTGAGATCACCTTTTATTTTCCAATTACAATTACAACAAAACAGGTTATAAAAGATAAAAGTAAATTATAATCTCTAAAAAAAAGGAAATAATAAAGTGTCGACCACCTTTTAGAAAAAAAATACTTGATGAATTGATATTATCATTTTTTATTTAATCTTTTGATTAAAATAGTCACTTTCATATTCGAATCCCAAGCTACTCATTTTCATTATTTCAATGAGAACCCCGCTTTGATTATCAATTGACATCACTTTGTTATCACGTACTTGGAAGCATTTTGTTTTTTTTGCATGGGGGTAAGGACGCGAACGAAAGTTTTGGCTAGTTGAATTTAATTTTGCATCACGTGACTCACGTCCTCCTCCTCGTGCTTGTGTTGTGCTGAAGCTATCAATTCTTACCTGCGTACTAATATATCAATAAATTACTTCCATTCGTTTGCCATTTTATTTTGCATTATGAGAGAGCGAGGCAACAAAACGACATTAAATTATTAAACGCGTTTGCATCATGCATCAGGAGGCGTAAGTACAGGACTGATCATGATGCATTGAATGCTCACTTTTAGGATTTCACAAATAAAAAAAAATGTATATACATCTTTACCGAATAATACAAGTCGCTCTTTAATTTGGACCATGCATAAAAGTAAAATAATAAAAAATCGAGGGGGCCAAAATAAAAAGCATTGATAGAATTTGAACTCTAAAACTTTTGATATAATCAAACTCACCTATCCACTTAAGCTACTACATAATTTTATTACTTTCTTAATAATTTATTTATATATTTACTTTAACTACTAGTATATATAAATACACTGAAAAGTTGAGAGCGGCCTCCCCCACGACTTATGTGGGTCCGTCCTTGCTTTTTGCCAAACATGAAATAAAAAATAGTTACAAGAATATATATATATATATATATATATATATAATCTGCATAGTTTGAGTATGGATTGAATAAATAATTTATAATAGTTTAGTGATAATAATGAGGTAATATGAATATTCTTTGATTCTAAATGACAGTAGCCTATAAATTTTCTTCACTTAGTATTAACTATTTCTTTTTCTATAATATCATCGTATAGTACATATGCCATAGTACAATTAGAGTCCTTTTTTCTTGCAGAATAGTACTTGGAGAAAATAAAAAAATAAATTAATTAACATAATTAATTATCAGAATTATGTTTTTAAATTCATAAGAGATAGAAAATTTTGAGTATAATCAATTTCGTTAGACTTTTTTTTTCGTGCTAATAATTTTCAAAATAATAGAAAGATAGTAACTAAAGTGCGATGTGGTTAGAGATTTTTTTTCGATCAAATGTGGTTAGGGATTTTAATAATACTAAAAGTGTGCATAAAGTTTTCTTATTTCCGGTATTTAAAAGTGTGTTTAGAAATGAAGCGTGGACGTTGTTACAGATCTAGTTTTCCGATCCACGCAACTAGCGAGAATACGTGCGTGCACGCTCCTTCCACGTGCCCAAAGTTCCTCGTCATAAATAAATCCCCGAGAAGGTTTGAAGGAGTGTTGTTTAATTTCTTTCTCTTAGTTTATATTTTCCGTCAATTGTAATTTAGAAAGAGTTAAGAGTTTATAATCCATATAACACATTATAAATAACGATATTTATTATTAAAAATAATAAGTATAATAAATATATATACATAAAATAATGATACATTTTATGTACAAATGTGTTGTACCTTTTTTTTAATTAAAAAGTTAAACATAATTAAGAAGTGTGCAATAAGTAACAATATTTATTAAAAACAATAAATATATACACGTAACAACCTAACAATATCTCTATATTTAATTTTAAAAAATAAATTATCTTATTGTATGATTTCTTTTGAAGCCTCCTCAACTCTATCATGATATGATATAAATCCCGCTCCATTCTTTATCTCATTTATTTATAAATAAAGATGGATAATATTTAAGATAATAAAATAAAATATATTTTCACTAGTTATATTTTGAAAATCTTGTAATAACTTTTTTTATACATGTGAATAATGATTAAATTTTATTATTTTAGGTAATTTTAGTTAAATTATATCACCTGATACTGTTTCAATTTTTATTATTCTGAACTAACAAGTGTTTTTTTTTTAATTTTTTGGGGATAAAATTCGAGTCATACGACATTGAATCTTGCAATTAAGAATTACTCAAATTTTGCAGCATGCAACTGGACTTGCAGTCCTACGCATGGTCATGTCAGGTTCTTCACCATTCGAGTGGGCAATTAGATGACCAGTTTGTGAAGAAACCCATAATTTAAACATCATGTAGTCATGTCATTTTTTTCCATTTAAAATGCTATTCGTCCATCAAATCTTAATAATAAATTAAATTTCAAGAGATTATTCAAGTTTTACGAACCTATGAAAAATAATTCAACTTTTGCCAACTTATAATTTAGATAATGAAACTCTATTTTCTGATACTAATTCAGCTAGCTCTAAATTTTAATGTAAAAAAACCACTTATTAAGTCATGTATCTCTGTCGAGTGACACCTATATAAAACACCATCTAATGCAGGAAAAGTTTAAAATGCACTTATTAAATTATAAAAAAAAATTAGAATCATATGCTATATACATGATATATGCCAATTAACATGTGTGACTTAATGGAGCGAAAGATAGTTTGAATAATGATTTTGTTAAAGTTGGACAAAATTTATGTAATAATGCAAAGACTCAAAATATAACTTTTGCAAAAGTTGGAAAATTTGTCACTTTAATTTCACAATAATTTTCTGCAATTCAGATACCTTCTTCAACCTCCATATATTCAGATTCTTTCTTACAAGAAAAGCACTTTCAACTTTACGAGAAGGAGGTTTGCTTATTTATTTATTTATATATTTATTTATTTATAAGGCGTTTTTTATATTTGATTTGATAAAACAACAAGCAAATACTTGAGGATGGCCTATGACATATTTTATGACGCAATAAGATATAAGATATATTTATACTGAAAAATTTATTGTCTTCAGTACTTCATGGTTGTAGATGCCTCCAAGTCCCAACATATCCATTCAATGATCTTTGGAACTTGACTAGATCATGTGCTACAGACAAAGTCCTTGTCATCTCTTATTAGGGATCTTGATCACAAACAACTCTGGCTCTGGCTCTGGCTCGGGCTGACTTATTAAGACACAAAAACAACTATTTTAGGTAAAAGAAAACAAACTTTTATTTTTCAAATTCATAGGCTTATTAACTTGATCAAATATAAGAAATTGGAGATAGCAAAATACACACCTCAACCTGATTCATTACCTACTAATAATAACAACTCTGACATAAACTAAAAATTTCTTTCCTTTTTGTTTTTTGTTTTTCAATCAATATAACATTTTTGTGGATAATATTTACCTTGTAATTTTCACAATTTCTTAAAAGATAAATAACTTTTTTTAAAGATTAATGGGAGTTATCTCCAAGAAAATTATATTAGATTATTTAATTTTGTAATATTGTCAAGGTCATTAAGTTATGTGTTTATGGTCTTAAAATTTTTATTAAACTTAAAAAAGTTATATGTACAAACTCCTGCCCCATGTTCTAATTCCGTTGTCTCGTCGTCGTCCTCTTCCTCTTCTTCCTCTTCCTTCTGCCACCAAGATGAAGCGTTTGCCTCTCAAACTCTCCTCTCTCCCTCTCTTCCTCCTCCTCCTCCTCCTCTTCTCCCTCCTGATCTTGCTCTCGCCTTCTTCTCTCCCTCACCGTTGGCTGGCGGGCAACGCTGCCGATGGCTCCACCGCCTCGTCCTGGGCCCTCCCTTTCCACCCGGCGGACCTGCTGCCCCTCCTGCCGGCGCGCGTGGCGTGGCCGGTCCTTCGCTCGCTCCGAAGCGCCGTAGACCTACTTCCGACCTTCGTCGGCACCGCGACCTCATCCGGAGACTCCGCGGAGTGGAAGGGCGCCTGCTTCTACGAGAACGCCGCCTGGATGGAGTTCCACAACAAGTCCGGGTCCGCGTTTGGGGGCGGTACTCTCCATATCAAGGTTCTGGGAAAGAAAAAGAACTTTTTTTTTTAATTTCAATGATCGCGTCTTTCTCAATTCTGAAATTAATACGATTTTTTTTCTGGTTTGGACTGGGATATGAAAACTGATTGGAATTGCAATTTTTTTGGTTACAAACAAGACCTAACTTTTTGGGGTTCTTTTGGAAAATTTGTCCGGCGTTTATCTCTTGATTCTATTTTGATGATTATTAGGGCTAATTTTGATGTTTTAGCCTGTTTCTCCTGTTCGTGATAGGATTGTTGACAAAGAAAAAGATGATTTTGATGATGCTTTTTTTTTCCGAAATAGGGGTTTGATTGATTAGCTTACTTCATTTATAGTAAATTTATAATAAGTGGTAAATTAGGAAGGATGTTGGAATGAGAGAGAGGTTCCGATGGCTACAGATGCCATATGGCTGCTTAAGACTTGGTCCTGTTTTATTGATGCCTGCTAGCTGTTCTGGTGGGAATTGCTTTTATTGTGGTTAATGGAGCTCTGAACATTTAATTTGGGCAATATATGAATCTGTTGTATGTGGGAATTTTCTTTTCATATAATCTTTATATTAATGTTTGTGGACATTTTTGATGATTGTTGGTGTTGTTTACTTCTGGTAGGGCATATCGTTATGGTAGCACAGTGCTATGATTTAGATAAAATAATTGGCTTGCCCCGAAAGAAGAAAAAAAAACATTATTCGGGTAGAACTTGACTCTGATAGAAAATGGAAAATGTCATACATTCCTTGGAGGAGCAGCACACCACGGAATAAAATTCTGCATAAAACACATTCGAGTTGTTGTTTGAGTCTTGTTCTGTTTTCTTGATTAAGATTAATTTCAGTTTTTTAGCCGAGTTAGGTTGTCAGGTTGACCTACATAACAAGAAGGGTGCACTAATCTTTTGGCATATTCCCTGTTTTCATTTCATATATAACCAGGTTAACAAAGCTCATAGTTGGACATGCATGGATCTTTATATCTTTGCCACTCCATATCGGGTAACTTGGGATTACTATGTATTATCACGGGAACATACTCTCGAATTTAAAGAATGGGAAGGAGAAGCCGAATATGAATATGTAAGTCCCCTTTTCCTGTACAATATAGGTGCAAATATGTATCATAATATATTATTATGCTTTATTTTTCCGATTCTTATTCCATGTTTTCTTAATGCCATTTTGAGACAGGTGAAACGCAAAGGAGTATCAATTTTCTTAATGGAGTCTGGGATGATTGGCACTCTTCGGGCTCTCTGGGATGTTTTCCCTTTATTTGTAAATAATGGATGGGGTGAAAACTCAAATCTTGCATTCCTCAAAAAGCATATGGGTGCTACATTTGAGGAACGGCCCCAACCATGGATATCAAGTATAAATGTCGATGATATTCAGTCAGGAGATTTTTTGGCAATATCAAAAATCCGTGGTCGCTGGGGTGGCTTTGAGACTTTAGAAAAGTGGGTTACTGGTTCTTATGCTGGTCACAGTGCGGTTTTCCTGAAAGATCCTGAAGGTAAACTTTGGGTTGGAGAATCTGGCCATGAGGATGAGAAGGTTAGATATGTTACTAAACAAAAGCATTCCTCTTTACTTTATCATAACAAAATTAAGTTTTCAATTTGCTATCTCTGCTAGCCATCAACCAACATGGGTCAAGGTCATTTAGTCTTGTAAAATAAACTTTTATGTGAATGATTCTATTATGAACCAAAATAATATAAAAGTTGAATTATTTCCATTACTGACTTGGTGATAATGTTCAAATACATCTTGGCATTCTCTTATAGGAAATTCTAAGTCTTTGCTTGATGGTATAACTTTAATGCTCGCTTCTGTTTTACATTTTTCATAGTATTTACCCTTAAGAAATCATAGTATTTAGCTGTTTGTTCTATTTATTTTCTTTTTATTTCCTTTTCTATATTTGATTTTATCTGGAGGAAGGAGCAATACTTCAATTGCATAGTAGGTATCCCTTTCAATAGAAAAAAAGTTGTAGTTGAAAACAATCTCTTTCAAATACTCTCAGATTTCAATGTAACATTATGTTTTTATACTTTAGCTGTTATTCATTACTAGGTAGGATGCTATTATCTTGTTGCTAATTAACGATAAAGCTTGATTGTTTACACTCGCTTTACTATAGTTTTTTAAAATATTGACTGTTTTTGAGATTTCAATATCTCAGTTTGTTTCCCTTCTATTAGTGCTACTGTGATGCACAATTAAATTTCTTATCCTAGGGAGATGATATAATTGTCATTATGCCATGGGATGAGTGGTGGGAATTCGAGCTGACAAAAGACGATGCAAATCCTCATATTGCAGTACTTCCTCTCCATCCAGATATTCGAGCAAAATTCAACAATACTGCAGCTTGGGAGTATGCCAAAAGCATGATAGGGAAACCTTATGGATATCATAACATGATTTTCAGTTGGATTGATACTATAAGTGGGAACTACCCTGAGCCATTGGATGCACATATGGTAATGATATTTTTCTCATCCAAGTTCTTTAAACCTATATATGTTCTTTACCTGCTTCACTTTTGTTGACTTGAATGTCTAAGGATACTGAGAAATCATATTACGCGTTATGGCCATTTACGGATTGCCATTGTTTTGACTAGTCACTTGTTCAATTACGATGACTTAGCCTACATTGGTATCTTTCTTTGACCTTGATGCCATCTGTCCGAGTCCCATTATTGAACAGCAATTCTATGTCTGTTCACAAATGTTCTCCACTGTAAACTTTGATTCTTCCAGTGATTTAGTAAATATATTATCATTGATGGGTTTCTGCATTGGTGTAATTTTGAGTTATGCTTCTATAGGTTGCTTGCTTTATGACCGTGTGGAACAAGATGCAGCCAGATTATGCTGCGAACTTGTGGAATGAAGCTCTGAATAAGCGACTAGGAACTGAGGTTTGTTATTTTATTGGCATAGGAATATCTTTTAATTAAAAAACAAATTCTTTATATTAGTAAGAGTATGTCCTTCATTGTTATGGGTGGTCTCTTCAAATGTAAAATAGAATATGCAAATTGAATGTACCATTTTCTTCTAAAACAGCAGGCACATAATAGAAAGTCTTTGTCCAGTTAAGCTTAGTTACCTTTCTTCTATTATATTGAGATGTCTTTCAGCATAAGATTTTACATCCAAGGACATTTTTGAGATCTTAAAGAAATTTGAGCATAAAATTAAGGGATCCTAGTGGGGTGGTTTGGTTTTGAGAACTGAACGCAACAGAGCATAAATTAAGGGATCCTAATTGGGTTAGGTGGAGCATAAATTGTGTAACTCGACCAGCCAAACCCAATTTAAAATCAGGCAGCTTGAGTTATATATGTATATGATTTTTTTATGATGAATGATACATTTAAAAATAAGATAAGTATAATAATGATTAAAATAAATAAAAATTGATTGTTCAAATTATTCAAATCTACTTTTTCTTGAGGGGGTTATCTTTGCATCTTAGAAGAAGAATGAATGTGAGTTCATCAGTAAAGCCATAAATCCGATGTAGGACCATAAGATACACCTAGATTTCTGTTGAATAATGGAATTAGAAAAAAAAAACAAATTTGTACATTTTGCGTCCTCCTGCAGCCCTTATTAGCATCAGATGCATTATGATTATCAAATCTACTAATTTTCTTTTCTGCTTTTTAATTTATGTTCAATCTACTTTGGATTTAAGAAAGTGAGAGTTTACCGTGTCTTTAAAGCTATTCATGAAGGTTATTAAATCTGACTGGTCACAGGGTCTTGATCTGTCGGACATTATAGTGGAAGCGGAGAAGCAAGGGACGTCTTTTGACAAATTGTTGGCAATACCAGAACAAGATGATTGGGTCTATGCTGATGGCATATCGACTTCATGCATTGCCTTTGTTCTTGAATTGTACAAGGCAGCAGGTCTTTTTGATCCAATTGCCGATTCCGTGCAGGTTACTGAATTCACTGTAAGTCTTTAATCACCATTGAGGAATTTCCTATTCATCTGTAAAATCCCTACATGTTCCTTGTATTTGTATATGTTCTTGCTCTTGAACATATCTTTCAATACATTCAAATGAGTCATGGTCATTTGCTTCTCTTCACATTGACGTTGTTTTTATGTCAAAATACCCATTAGCTTGCGTCCAAGCACGTGTCCCTGTAATACCTTGGGTTGGCTACTTGAGCCTTTGGGGTACTGGCCTTTTACGCTTGAAAGAAAACAGAGAAATCTAATTGCCCGTATTCTCTATCTTGTGCAGATAAAGGATGCCTATAGTCTCAACTTCTTTGAAAATGACACTAGTCGTCTACCACAGTGGTGCAACAAAGATGATGATGTGAAACTGCCTTTCTGCCAAATCAAAGGCAGATACAGGATGGAATTGCCAGGTTACAATACCATTCAGCCATACCCTCACATGAATGAGAAGTGTCCATCCCTACCACCAAACTACGAGAGGGCTGAGTATTGCTGAAGTTCCACCATAAAGATTTGACTTTGTTTAACTGCTTTCTTTCAAAGGGAAACCAAAGTGAAAAAGAAAATCAGGTGGGTAGAATGTTTGATCATAGTAAATATCAGATACATGTAAATATATGTATAAGCTTTGCAATAGTAACTTACATGAACCTTGCACTTATATCTTTCTGGGATTTCTTCCCACTTTGCATATTAGTCGTAGTTCACGAATTACTAAGGTTCTTTGTATGATCTCAAGCATATTGCATATTCTTTTAAGTAGCTACGGGGTCCTGTTTCGCTTTAAGGAGGCCATTTTAAGATCCCTCTTGATGTTTTTATAAATAGACAATGTGCCACAGTGTTTTCTTGTGTTAGTTTGTCACGCACTTCCAAACTTTTTTTGTCTATGTAGCTCAGCTAATAAAAATAAAAATAAAAATAAAAAAGATCTAAATCACCTTAATTATTGCTTTAAAAAAAATCAGCTTAATTATTTATATGTAAATACAAATTAATTGACCAATGCGTTTGATATGGCCATTTAAATTTGTTTTTTTAACTAAAAGATTATATATAAATTAAAATAGCTTATTTATTTATTTTTTCTTTTATATGTTTATAATAATTAATTTTATTTAAATTAGATACAAAAACTTGGTTCTATGCTGTTAATTTTACAAATTTTGTGCACCACCAGGAAATGTAATGCAGAAGAAAAGCTTTCAACTTTGTCAATTTTACTGGGAATTCACGTAATACTTGAGCATGTATGTAAGTTACTGAATGACAATAAAATATGATCGTTTTGCCCCCCTCCATTGATCAACACATCTGTCATTTTGGTGCCCCCAATATCCGGAACTGAAGTTGATTATCCTGTATCTTTTTTTTTTTGCCCCATCGCATTTAAAATTATTAGTGACGATTAATTTGTGTCGTTTTGAATTGGATATCTGAGACCCGTGAACCATGGTTGACAACATGTCCATTTTCTCACTTCTACTGTAGATCGTGCCAAGTACTCTGGTTTTACTATTTAGAAGGATTATGCAGCCACTCTCTATTACCACGTTCTCCCAGAGTATATTGCATCGTCCCTGCGATTTAATTAATCTACCCCTTGTTGTATAATATTAAAGGGGAGAAATATTACACCATATTGATATTGTGCGTGTGTGTGGATAGTATCTGGATGGTATATGTATTTTGTTATATTTTCTTCAGACTTCTTTGCATAAATACAAGGCATCATACTTGGGTAGCCCTACAAGATCATCAACTCAAAGGGGAGTATATAAATATCATAGTTTTTTTATGATACCAGTACTGACTGGCAACAGAAATAAAATCTAATGCATGGCACCAAGATGGTGCAACATAGTAAAATGTTACTTGACAAAGAATATACGAAGTACGGTATCTAAAGTTATCTCAACATGATTATACTTTGCTAAAACAATATTTAAAATCATACGATGGAAAGGGAGTAAGCTAACGTGATTATCTATATTTTTAAATTAACTAACCATGCATGTCACCATATTGATAAAGAATGACATTTAACCAAGACAACAATCCAACTGATGGAGAAGTAAAGCAAGATTAATTTACACAAAAGGCAAAGAGCGCAAAGAGACTTTCCACTCGTAGTCATTGGAAGAAGATACCTTATTGTAAGACAACATTTAATGGATAAAATGATGCTATTAACATTGTTCCTGAATAGCCAAGTTGTTGTGCGCTAAAAAGAATTGGCCATTAATTTTAGTGAGGAAGGAATTGTTGCACTTATCTTAACATTTATAATCAAGAAAGGTCTAGTGAAAAAAAATGATTCAACTTTACCTGCTCAAAGATCAGATGTCTGTAATCATGTCCTTAATAGAACAATGAACTATCTCCAATCAAGGATAATCGAAATAGCCGATGTAGGTCAGATTGTACTGAACCACTTTAAAAGTGTTGGTGTGTTCTTGTGTTATGTGATAGTACTAGTGAGTTACAACTGCTTTTGTATGTTTTACATTATACACAGGAAAGCTTCTAACTATGGAATTAGCAAGTATCGGGCAGGGGTGGGGTAAATCAGGTTGCATAAACTTAACTATCTCAATGGTAAGTACTTGTGAGTAGCTATACATATGAGAAAATATAGAGCACCAATTTCCTCCCCTTCTTTGTGCATGCCATGTTCTTAAGCAAGGTTGTGAGCATAACAATCCGACTAGTAAGATCTTATGATCCTCTAAAGAAAAAACAATCCCGATCTTGCCTAAAAGATCTCGACATTCATGGCCCAAAAGTTGATGATGTCGAGCAGCATCAAGATATTTCACGCCTGTGAAAACTCATGATGGAAGTCTTCTGTAACGCCTGTGAACTGGTTTAACACCCCCTGAAGTTGAGTATCACCAAAATCTGCTTCGGTAGCGCCAACGAAGTTGATTTAATGGCTTGTAAAAATGAAATTGTGTGATTTCATATCCCGTGAAGAGGCTCATTGCTCGTGATGAAGTTGACACTCGAAATTGTCCTCATGTCATCCTTTGACATCTAATGCACACCTTTTTGCTATTGAATAGAGAAAACACATAAATATAGGTAGATAATCAATTCCAAGAAAAAAACCATAATATAATAATAAAATGAATGAAAAATATGCAAATAATGCAACCAAATGAATGCAAGATGTATGCATACATCAAATTCCTCCAAGTTCATAATCTCGCTTCTCCTCAAGTAAAAAAAGTTATGGTAAAGCTCAAGAACCAAAATGATTCACTCATAGCCTCTATCTCCCCAATCAATACTTTGCTAAAACAACACTTAAATCAATATGATGGAAAGGAAGTAAGCTAACATGATTATCTACATTTTTAAATTAACTAGCCATGCACGTTTTTTCCATATTGATAAGAAAGACATTTAACCAAGACAGCCAATTGATGGAGAAGTAAAGAAAAATTAGTTACGCAAAGGGCAAAGGGCAGAAAGAGACTCTCCACTTGTAGTCGTTGGAAGAAGATACCTTATTGTAAGAAAACATTTAATGGATACAAGGATGCCAATAACATTCTTCCTGAATAGCCAATTTGTTGTGTGCTAAAAAAGTTGTCCATTAATTTTAGTGAAAGAGAGGATTATGAGAAGGAATTATTGCACTTATCTCAACATTTATAATTAAGAAAGGTCTTGTGAGAAAAAGGATTCAACTTTACTTGCTGAAAGATCAGATGCTTGTATTCATGTCCTTAATAGAACAATGAACTATCACCAACTAGGGACAATCAAAATAGCCGATGTGGGTAAGATCGTACTGAACCACTTTAAAAGTGTTGTTGGTGTGTTATTGTGTTATGTGATATTACCAATGAGTTACAACTGCTTTTGTTTGATTTATATTATACATAAGGAAAGCTTCTAACTATGATAATAACAAGTATAAAAGGGTACTTGATAAGTTCGATAATCGTATAAATTTTAATGTCATAACTTCTCTATTTTATTGCACTATGTTGTGAATTAAACTCTATCCTTATTAACTTTTCAAGGAAGTGTTGATCTACACAATGTGTACATGAAGTTGGATGGAAAAGGTAAGCCTTGTACAGAGCCTGACTACGGTCAAGTCATAGCCGAGCCGTAGCAGACATCGAGAGGCCATAATGTTCATATCATAGCAGCCGATTCCATGTCGTAGCGGCCGAGTCCAAGTCATAACGGCTGATTCCAAGTCGTAGCGATTCTTCTCTCATAGTAGTGCAACTTCAAGAGATCGTAGCACAGTACTTCGAGGCTATATCATGCTAGAAGAAGCAATAGTGAGGTTCCTTAATTGTAGCACACTCAGTTGGAGTCATAACATGTATCATCTAATTGTAGCGAACCGTAACATATTGACTCCGTAAGGGTTGGTGGCATCAAAATGAATGGTATAAAAGAATTATTAGGGTTTGTGCGAAAAAGGTTGCCTAACTTTGGAGGCTACTGTTGCATTTTAGGGCATGTATAAGAGGTATTTGGAATGTTTTTGTGTTCTAAACTTTGAATGATAATGAATATTAATGTTTGAACCTTGTGAGCTGTAGTTTAATGCAATTTCTTCTTCCTATTTCTATTTTGTTTTCTCTCTCATTATTAGTAACTAAACCTAATTGTTTTAGGGTTTGATGAAGTTTAGAGTTTAAGTGTTTCAGATTAATGATTCATGCATGTGTTATGACTCTTTTGTTTAGTGAATGAATGCTAGACCTATATAAGCTTAGCTACCTTATCTAGATCAATCTAGGTTATCGAGTGATGAAATCATGTCAATCAACTAGTAGCTTTACAACCAAGATATACATGTGATATCTAGAAATAGAGTCACCTTGTATTGCTTCTTGAACTCATGAACGAATTGCAATTAGGTTGTTAGTGTGAATGCATGAAAGTTCCTTAACCTAATTAGAATTGCATTGCCTTGAAAGAGGAATGCATGATTTGTGGAGTTGAGCAAGAGTATGTCGCATGTTGAATCATTATCCTAAGTACTTACAAACGTAAATGAATTTGAAACCCTAGAACATATCTCTCATATAAAATTCCGCATAATTAGCAGTGTGTATTTGTCTATTTAGCATTCTTTCTACTTAACCTTTGTTGATAATTTAGTCTTTTCACTTTTAACCCTAATTGTTTAGATAACAAATTGAGAGTTATAATTCTAGTATTTGACACCTTCTTTGTGGGATCGATATTTGTATTACTACACAAGGCCCATACGCTTACGGGAATCTTGTCAGTACTTTAGACATAGCAGAAAAAATAAAGTATACAATAAGGTTGCATAAACTTAACTATCTCAATGCGCAATTCTAAGTACTTGAGAGTAGCTATACATATGAGAAAATATATATCACCAATTTCCTCTTTGTACATGCCATGATCTTAAGCAAGGTTGTCAGCATCCCAATCCGGCTAGTAAGATCTTACGATCCTCCAAAGAAAAAAACAATACCGATCTTGCCTAAAAGATCTTAAGGATAGGGTTTGATTTGCATATGAATTTTATGACGATAATGGTACAATTCTTTTTATTATAATAAAAAAATCGACTAGATTTGATTTCACTATTTCATCTTTATCTTTTATGATGCTCAAACGATAATCGATCTTCAAGGGGTAAGGAGTAAGTGAATATCACATATGGAATGTAAGTACATGTTATCAAATATGGATAAGTTCGAGCATGCCATACAAAATAATTGCAGCTAAGATATGTCCATATTGAAGACTTGACATTTCTCAAGGTTCAATAATCCAACATTGTAATTCCTTTTCTCAAGGTTTCAACATATCCTCATTATTTTCTCCGGCCGTCACAAGGGGTGTCCTCTCTTTCTTCTTCTCTCTCCCTCTCCTTCTCTTCCTTTGAGGATTAGAGGTAAGATTCATGGCTCTCTCTTCTCGGTATTGTTTTCCCTTGATTTTCATATTCGAGACTATGATAGGAGAAGAGGACGAGTACTAATAGCGATCAAGATAGGAAGAAGATTTGTTGCTGGAGAGAAACGAGGAGATCGAATGCAAATGAGAAAGAAGAAGTTAGATCACCTGAAATTAAGGTATGTAACTAGAGGATCAATATTAGGAAATTGCATATGTAAATGGTTAAATATAAGGGAAACAATTGATAATATGATTTTTGCATTAAATAATAATTTATATACCATATCGTTAAAAATAATGTGTCTAAATCAATCTCTGGACAAAGACGAAGATCATGGCTGCCGAAAAGGATCAGAAGGATGAACACAAACCATGTCTCTACAAACACGACCCATGTTGTGGGATGATGCCGATCACGTCACTCAGATGCGGATTGCATTTCCTGGGATGACACGACAGGGAAGTGGATTGCATTCATCGGACATCATGAAGCCAACCTAACACGGACTGTGTTGTCCTTTGATGCGGGCCACGTCCCTCGGACATCACCGGACGGACTGTGTCACACCTTGACACAAGCCACATTCCTCAGATCAAAGACGACGGTAACATAGACCCTAACCCTAACACGAGTCGTGTTTCATCCAACACAGACAATATTAATTGATAAACTATATATCAGACGCGAGACATTTTGCTTGGAAAACAGATGCACAAAAAAATAGCGTGCAAATTGTTGTCAGCCCGACCGGTCAATGTTTCCTTGATTATTCACGACTTGAATATAATTACAGAACCAATGATGCGAACCGTGTGGACATCGACACGAGTCGTGTCCTACTTGGTAAAATATGATGGAATTAAGTGAATTTGTATTGTAATGATTGATTTATTAATTTATTTTAATGGCTTAGGATCCTTGAAAGATAACCTAGATGTGAGCATATTGCTCAACTAATAATAGGATAAAAAACTGTTAATATTTGTGATTGAATTTATCAAACAAAAATGAAGGATTTATCATGAGTACGAGATTTATTTTGACTGCGGGACTTGTCCCGATTGACTAAAACTTTGATGAATGCTTCATGGCCTAGCTAGCCGTGCCTACCGTTGGACAACTTGAATCTTCAATGGTTTGATAAATGCTCACTATCGATTGTAATATTTGATGAACTTAGGACAAAATAATTAGAAAAGAATAAAGCGATCCTAAGTACTAATTGAGCTTGAACATACTCACTACTATGAAAATTGTATATCTTGATGTGACTGATGTTCTTGCCATTGATATACTTATGTCATTGAAAGAATGAATTGGGCATGACATATCGAATATTGTGCATCATATAATGCAAGTGATGTCCTTGCTACGGACCACGTTGTAAAAGAAATATATTTTAAATAAAAAGTATGAGTAATAAGGAGCATAGAAAAGATGAAGTTAAGTTACACTGTAGGATGATTTATTGAAACAACATACTATCCTTATATTGTCTTCATATATGTTTTACGTCAATTTTATTACCTTTACGTATTGTGCTTCATAGCTTAAAGGAGAATTGTCTCCCCTGCTTTTGATCTTGTAGGCAAAATAAATAGTCATGACACAATAATAGTGTGATGGTGTTCGTGATGAGGTGACTTGCACATGTCATATACCTTGGTTATGTCTATATTATTAGATTTCACAATGGCATGTTCGTCATGTTGACCAATCAATTGGTCATCAAAGATGTAAGTTTGTAGCGTCTCTGGGAGGGCATCCTGTCACGTGGAGGAGTGTGCTTCTCGGGAATGTTACGAACATTGCCTAGTACAACTATGGAATGTTTAGCTGACTTGATATAGGTTGATGGAAAAGTGGGGACTAAATCAGCATACTAATCCGTTGAATAAATTTGTCTACCTGCCATTTGAGTTAATTAAATTGGGTTAAAACTTTTGTACACGTGAAACTTCCATCTGCTGGCCATGAAATTGAACTAACCCAATAAAGATGGAGTTGGTTTGAGTGGTCAAGTTCAATCTAGTTAACATTGCCTATTACAACTATGGAATGGGTAGTTGACTTGATATGGGTGGATGGCAAAGTGGGGACTGAATCAACATACTTGTCCATTGAATAGATTTGTCTAGTTGCCATTTGATTTAATTAAATCTGGGTTAAAACTTTTGTACACATCAGATTTCCATCAGCCAAATCGGATCATTCTCAATATTCACCATGAAATTGAACTAACCTAATAAAGATGGAGTTAGTTCGAGTGGTCAAGTTCAACCTAGTTAATTCAACTTAGGGTTGAGTGAACACCCCTAATTCGAAGTCTATTAAATTTATGCCAAAATGCATATAAAAATTGATTGAGATGAATTTTCTAGTTATTTCATTGACACTTAATGTTGAATCTAGGATCCCGAGAATATTTTGAATGATCACAAATTTGTAAGTGAACTCAGCCTGTAATGATGAACTTGTTTGAGCTGATTTCTGTAACAGGATATATTCAAGTTCAGTACAACGGTCGACCCGAGCTAAAGGAATGGACGACTACTGCACACGTAATATATATCAGAAGAACCATATGTGTGCAGAAGAGAGGGCTAGCTGACAATGCAAGAAGCAGATGCTATGAGTGCAACAAGCTTGGACACTTCAAGAGTGAATACCCAATGCTGAACAAGAAAGAAAA